>KZ873724.1:3026-16849 GCA_003456935.1 Machilis hrabei
GTTCGGTTCGGATGCAAAAACCAGGGTTCGACCCACCCCTAATAAACACCGAACTGATTCAATTTTTTACTTTCTTTGTGAGCTGAATTTTTTTTGTTTTAATTATTATACTAAATGGTAACAACACTACGGTACACGAACGTTTTTGCCATTTAGTCAATTTTTTTAAGAAGCTGGTTTGCAATTTTTTTTATGTAAATACAAAATAATGTTGAAAATTAGAGATGTAAATATTTTTTTAATCATAAATCTGATTTTTTTTTTTTTGTTGCCAAAAAGTCAGGGTCCTTACCTATTGCTGAATTTATATTTCACTGTACAGTCTGCACTAACCCCTGTGACAGACAGTGGACGAGGCTCACATACTGTAAACACACTCATGTTGGACTACTGTGGTAGTGATGTGACTTATTGGTTATTATAGCAGTGACTGAAAAAATAGCAATTCTGTTTTTTTATGTTGATACATTTGGCTGTGGAGAGTAAACATAAAGAGAATCTGAGTGACTAGACATCTGTTTTGCTTGAAANAGTCATTATTCAAAGCTCTTTCAAACTAATTAGCACCAAACCTTAGGAATTTATTGTCAGAATGTACTCTTAAAGAGGATGGAAATCGCGCTCCCGGCCCTCAAAGTGCTGGATCTGATCTATGTGGAACAAATTAATGATATTATAAAGCTAGAAGCATAGAACAATGCATTGTGTTTATTTTGGTATAAAGTTTAAACCCAATTACATTTATAATTTGTTTTGTCTTCCATTTTGTCTATAAACGGTTAACTATCCAATTTTCGCAGATAAAATTTTAATTAATTTTAGAAGACATTAAAAATATTTTTAATTATTTAATTTTGCAGATTTGTTCCACATAAACTCAGAAGTATGATTTCTGTCCTGAATGCAATAAACCCCATTAAGTACTGATTTTCAACTTAATGATATAACTATACTTATTTTTTTTGAAGGTCATTGCTTCACAAATTAAGTTAAAAAAAAGTCATGGAACTTAAATCAGATTTTTCCAAACAGCCACGTACTTTGCAAATTTCTGTGTTTCATCNACAATACTGTATGCCTAGCTTTATTATTTTATTTTATTATGGTGTTCGTATCTTTCTCGGTTTCCTTATGTACGGTGTATATTATCTTGATTGTTCTTCCATCTAGATGCAGTTAAAGCACACAGACTTGTGTCTCTTTGTGTTTTGGTGCATTAAGTTAAGTTAGGTTCATGTCATACAATAATACAAAACACTGATGTAGATTTTTGTTAATTGAATATTAATGGCTTTAAACATCATAAAATTACAAATTAGAGTAAAACAATTTCAATTAAATGTTGTTCTTGTGAGAAATAAATGCTCTTCATCAGATGTATGTGTATACACAGTACGTAGATTAAAATTACAGTCATCGTCCATGAAGTTCTGCGAGGTCAGGAAGTTTTGAGGTGAAGATGAAGTGTTGCTACAAGTGACTATAATGTGTACCTTCACTTCAAAAATTACCTGACCTCCTCTTGGACTTTAATAACCCCTGTACAGAGGAGTCTGAAGGTTTCACTTAACAGCCCTAGAAACGTAGATATGTCCCAACTGGTGTANAAGAAGTCACGCTGTGAAAATTTGCACTATGGTGGTAACATATTGTAGAGCTTTGACATCGACCTCGGCTTGCATGCATTTCAAGTAGAAATTGGCTTGACTGCTTCAGTCATTTGATTGTTGACCTGTCGAAGTATATAGGTGGAATGTCGAAGTGCATCCCACCATCATATGGCGATTGCAGTTCAGCAGTTCTTGAACAAGGAAAATCACAATCGCATCGTAACCTCCCTACTCCCCGACCTTGGACTGTGCTAAGTCTGGCTGTTCCCTACACTGAAAACGGGACTTCAGGGTCTATAGTAGACGACATCAGAGAAAAATGAAGGCATGTGTGTGAGCAAAAGGAAAGTACTTTGACGTTGATTAGTTTGCTCACTGAATGAAGTTTTATAACAAAATTCTGGAAAATTTTTCAATGNGCCTTTCATATCCTTACATATTGTTTTATTATTATTGTTGCAAATTATAATTCTTAATTTCACATTGCCACTACCGCATTCACCATGGATATTGTATCTCCCACAAGTTTTTTTTGCTACGTAAATGAGTTGCGTGACCAATACCTGTACTCTAGCTTGTAGTTACAGCTTTCGAACTCCTCTTCTATGTGCAGCCACCTACCTACATATTGATGTGTTCCTCTGATAATAATGCAACAGGGTTGCAATAAACTTCAACTGTTGTTGTATTCCTTTATTCTACAGAGTAGTGTACTAGTTTGGGAAATATTTTTTCTGGTACAGCAGAATCCCTCTCCTTAAAATGGAGGGAGGGCCCTGTATACACAAGGATGTATCACAGAATTATTGTGGATCATGTTCACTCCAGAATGATGTTGTCTGGACAGTTCCATAGCAACAACGTACAAACCCACAGGGCATGAATTGAACTGGAACGTTTTTCGGAGCACTCCATTGATATGCAGCACTTTCCATTGCTTGTCGAGTTGCTGGACAAGAATTGTATTGAAAATATGTCAGATTATCTGTGGTAGACACCAATAACCAGTGAACCTGATGGGAGTTGAAGGTTGTCACAGAAGGATGGAACAATATATCAGAGATACTTGAGCACAATTAGTTGAATCCATACATCACAGACTGTTATTGTATGCTACTACATAGGTATATCTCTCTCTACATTACCACGTGCAACTTTATTCATATGCAAAAGCTTTCATGAAATTGTACAAACAATGAGACTCGCAACTTTTACTGCAAATGTGTACAAACACCTTTGTCATGCAAGTCCAAATTTTTGTAGCAAACACTCTTTTCACCTGGGCTGAGGAAAAGATACAAATAAGCTTCAAGAAAATTAAACAATATTTTATTAATGACTTAGAAAATGTGCTATAAAAGCTTATAATACAAATTAAGTGCAATGCTAATTAAAATTAACCCTGTAACAACTCTATTTGCATTAGTTATACATGTCTTGCTGCTATGTGACCTTTATACTGCTGTGACACACATACATTTTTACCACAAAAAGAGGAACACAACAAGCACAGCTGTACTNACTGTTACCATGAGTGCCACTTGTAAAACCCAAAACAGATTTATCAAAACTGAGGATTATAAAAATGACTAGTAAATTAATAATTACTATAAAAGTTTTGGAAAATAACAGACAGTAATTAAGTTTTTATTACTATTGTAAACTTACGCATTACCTCCAAATAAAGCTATTGTAAAACACTAAGTTTGTTACCTTTAAAAAAATAACAAATGTGCCCTATTACATTCATTCCTATTTGTTACAGGTTCAAGCACATTAAACTTGTAAAGTGTGCAACTATTTCATGTGCTTAATTCAATTTGTAAATATACTACAAAGCACCATAGCTAACACATGAAAAACAATACTTTTAAAGATGATTACTTAGTATAATTGGAATGTACAGATTTGAAATGTCAGAAACACTGAATAAATTGTACCGAATCTTAGACTAAGTAACTGCTGGAAATGCTTCAGTTGACTGAAAAAGTAACATGCTATGGAGTGATAAGATATTAAACTTTTTTTAAAGATTTAAAAAGTTTTGAANTGTCAAACGAGATCTAAATAAGGATTTGAAAGTATTTTAACTTAGTGAATATGGACAGTGAAAAAATTATGCAATCTATCAGACTTGTGTTTGTTTTGATAATTTCCAAGTGGAAGGCTACAGTATGAGGTGAGGTCTAGATGAAATATTGATTTTCAACCTTATCCGAGTACAGTAAAATAAACGTTATCACAATTTTATATATAGAAACATGAATTCCTATTCCAGCTTCAGACAATATATCAGACACTTTATTATTCAGCATTATTTTATATATCCACAACTCTACAAGATATTCACTGTTTCGACTGTATACGCACGGCTCTTATGAGCGTGCTCAAATAGCAATGTAAGTCTGTGCTAGCCGAGTGGATAAGATACTTGACTGTGAACCATGAAATTGTGGGTTAGAATCCCTGAATGGACAGAGTAATTTCAAACAATTAACATGAGATCAAGTCCCAGAGCCATAGAGAAATTTCAGACAATTATCGGCAGCGATTTCGGATGCCTGCTGAGGAGAGGAGAGCCAACCAAACTGGATAATGTCCAAGTACTGTAGAAAATAAAAAGTTCAAATCATCTTATAATACATATTACCATCTTCAATTGTAAATTAAGAATGCATTTAGTGTCAAAATAACTGATATATACACATTACACCATAATTTCATTTAACACGAAGCTTTGTGGGGATTTGCAACATACATTTACAATTTACAAGATCCTGAATGAAGCCACCACATTCAATTATATAATTTTAAAATAAATTTTAATGCCAAACATTTTTAACGACATAACACAAAATTAGAAGCAGAAGCATATAACGTTGTACTTTTAAACATTTCAAAATCCGATGAACCAAGAATAGATTTTAAAACAACAGTGGAAGATACATTATACAATAGTAGGGAGACTGGTAGCAACAGAGAACATAAATATGATACAGAAACGGATAGGGAAAAGCAAACATTAAAAAAAACTCAACTGCAACTGATGAAAATAATCGTAAATCAGATAAAAGACTCACTTTCAGAGATCTCAGGTCTAACATAAGTGACAATGATATAAATTATGAAGGTAGCTTGAGATCTGGAATTGCACCCTTGTTATGTCAACAAGAAAAATAATTCTGATACACTTTAGACAAATAATGGCTCCAGCTTTTCGTAGACTTTCTTGAAAGTAAACAACAGTAACAAAAGTAAATGTTACCAATTAAAAAATAACACTGAATTATCTATTAAGAAAGTATGCATACAACACTTGTGGTCCTTTTAACATCTGTAACATTACATGCCAAACGACCTCAAAAACTGTAAATAGTGCCAAGACTTTGTATTTTTTTTTACTAACTCACAAAACAATGACCGTATACTACAAACAAAATTATCATCATTTTGATTGATGACTTTGGGCCACAAACCAAACAGCCGATATATAATATTGTATACTAGTTACTACAAGTTCCTTTAAGCGCGATTTGATTCATTAATATATATACATAAAGGCATATAGAGGCTGGCCGGCAAATACAAAAAGTAATAATGTAAAAATATTATCTTACAATGGCAAAAACTTAGCTATTACACTAATTTATGTTTCTCCATAGTTACACACAAAATCGAGGCTACTTATCATGGCAGGGCACCAGTTCTCCGTCGTTGCTTTGAGCAAGTCTCCGTATGTGAAAGTTCCAGGACGTTTTTTAGGTGAAGAAACAAACAATAGTTGCTTCTTCACCTCAAAAACTTCTTGCCGTGCATCATTTGTTTTTTCGCCTCAAAATCTTCACGGATGAAGACGAACTCAAATCAACGATGGAGAACTGGCGGGTGACCTTGTATGACAAGAGAATACAAAAGCTGCTGCCCCACCATGATAAGTAACTCAATTCTGTAAGAAACAATGTACAAAAGTAAACTAATATAATGTTTTAAGTTTGAGCTGTAATAAAATATTACCGAGCCATTACCTTTTTTTTTTAACAACTATCCTTTACTTTCCAAAGGACCCTTGTGCTAGCCAACTATCATTGCAATGCACCATTTCAAACACAACTACGATATCAGAATCATCAGCACTTAGCAGTAGGTTCGTGTAAAACCTTAAATATAAATGTGCGCATTTCNTATAACATATAACACGTGTCTTGTTACAGGCAGAAAAATTATAATTATGTATCAACACTGGTCCCTTCATCTCAGCCATTACTAACACAAATTAATACAATTACAATAATGTTGTTACCTGAGAGCTTTAACAAACAATATAAGTTACAACAATAATTAAAAGAACCCTGTTAATAAACAACATCAATATCAAAAGNGACAACATATAATTAAATAGAACAACCACAAAAATCACATTGCAATTANAAAAAAATCGTCAAAGAAATGCACATTTGATTGTTTAACGCTTGATGTTTGCACTGAAGTTCAATTAAAGCATCCATTTTGTTGAAGATTAACTAGTTTTCTTTGTCAAATGACTAGTTTTGGTTACAAAAGTTTTTTTTTATTTGGTATCTAGAAATATTGGATGAACACAAAGGTTATTCTAGAGAATTGTTAATCAATCCTAATTTGAATGTTCTTGACAATGGTTGAATGAACACTACTTTGTGACACGTTGTCCATTGTTCGGTTAGCTCTGATTGCTAAGTTTTGACAGATATCTCTATTCGTCTTCAGGAATCTTGAAATTGTTGCCGAGAATAATTTCAAATTTCTCTCCGGTTCTGGAATTGGAACCCACAATCTTACGATTCACAATCCACTGTGGGTTCGAATCTGAGCGCAGATAGAGAAAATTTTGTAGAGATGTCTCTCGCAACATAGTAAATNGGGCTAACCAGACAATGCATAATGTCCAACTAAGAATCAACAAAAACAATGTAAACTTAACACATGAAATTTCAGTAATAATAGTTAAAATGTATACACTTGTCTTCCATGTTGTGTGAATAAATAGCTAAAGAAATTTTGTTTTCAATCAAACAAAAATACTGAAAATGGATACAAACTCGTATTATATACGACATTTTATTACATTGCTATCACATTTACATCTTTTTAATGTCGTGTAAATTATGTCATGATTTATAATTAACACAATTTTTCTATGTAGTTGGAGGGAAATAGACCTTCTTTGCCTCGGAGTCTACCTTGCCACCATCCACTTTCATCTGAAAGAAAAAAAAGACTATAAAACTCAAAATACTTTATCGAACTAAATGCTGACATTTCCAAATATTTTATACTAGAAAACTATATTTGGTTAAAACTTGAATAGTTTACTGTACAAATTATTGTAGTTAAACTTATTTCTTGAGATTAAGTTGATCTGTCTATTGCTAATTGTCGCTAGGCTTCAATATTGTAACCATTAAATGGGACTTTACATCAGATGTCCAGGCTACGTGATGTTGTCGGCAACCNCACAACACAAGTTCAGTACCACATAACAAGTAGTTCATGGCACATAAGTTGACTTTCATGATGTATCTATCTCCCTATAATATTTCACCATAAGGTCTTGGAAAGAAAGACAACATTTTTTATCGAGGCAAATTTGTTTGACGAGGCATATTAAGTTTTTTTAATACATCTGATGTATCCTACCTCCAATTTAATATTATCTCTTCTAGCTTACTGTTTAGAATAACTAAGTTAGCATCCAATGACTCTCACTGCACTGTTAGACCAGCTCTTAATTAGGTTAACCTGAACACTGAAGCAGCAATCTTGTAGCCATCACATTTATTTACATATTCCATTAACTCTCATCTGAGTGGACTGTGCAAAGCTGTGTTCAAAAACATTGTAAGCAGGTTTTCAGCAACCTGAAATTTGAGTCATGTGAGGTAGCTTTCTGGTCCAGTTTCAATGTAGTGTTTATATTAAGAAGCTAAACATTTATGTTGGTGGATATATTTTTACAATATACACAAGACAGAACATATGTTTTTTGATGTAGAATTGTCACTCAGATAATACTTCAGTCTGATACATCTTTTTATTAGTGTATTACGTGCAATTACTTTTAAATTCGGTTATGAACACGTGACTTCACGATACATTTAAAATCTCAGTTCTCGTTTGGTTTAACAAATACTAATTTCACTTACGCTCTCTCAAAATTTCAATGATGTCTCCTAGTCTCAATGTAAGTTCATCTAGATCTTGGGCATCATAATTATATAACACCTTACAACAAGGTAGTGCAGCTGGCTTTGGTTTGGCGATTGCAGGTCTAGGTCTACCTGCCCCAGGAACGGGCTTTCGATCTCCACCAGAACTTCGCAAACTGTCACGTTTTGTCCTGAAATAAAAAAATATTACTCAATTAGTACATACANTTAAAATGAACACCAATATTTCGTCACTAACAATATCTTTTTACACTAGTACTACTACTTCCTGTAATGTGGCTGAAACACTAGTAAATTTTAAACACTGTTTTTTTTGTTAATGTTTGTAGGATAAACATTTTCAGTTTAAAAAATCCTCCATTTTTATTAGTGTCACTTTAGTTTATCACAACAATGTTCACTTTGAAAGACTGATTGCCACGACAATGAACAATGACGACAAAAACAAGTAAAAATCATGGTCCCNGATTTAAAAGCACAACTTGCTGCACACTACANTAATTAAAGGAGTTCACAACACAAACATACAACTGATCATAATTNGATTTACCGGGCCACTNTATGGTTGATCGCGTTATGAATAGTTTTGAATTCACACAAATAGAGCTGTTTTCCACGTTTTTCGAATACTGCGTGACGTCATTGAGCCGGACCTGTCGAGCTTTGTCCTCCTGAAGGCGCCAAACTCATCAGTTGGAGGGGAGTGACCGCTTCACTTATTTCAAACTTTTTTGTTCTAGTTATTTCCGTACAAATGTTTAAGTGNAAATAGACGTGAGCCTCATGTGTGTGTGTTTGTGTGATTTAAGGCGTCGAAATGCCTCAATGTCTTGTATTTGGTTGTTCAAACGGAACTGACAAATGTAATAAAGATATGCATTTTCACAGATTTCCGAATCCTGATAAATCGCCAAATAGATTTTCAGTATGGACTAAATATTGCCAAAGGAAGACATTTGTGCCCAGTAAAAACGCTATGATGTGTTCGGCACATTTTTTGCAATCAGATTTAAATGAGTCTGATGCAATGAAGTGAATATGGGATGGGATAACAACAGGGAAGCTAGATATGACGGTAGGGAAATAAATGTGATAAAGAAAGATGATATTCAGATACTTTGCACATTGATCAGACTATTTAAGGAATTAATGGATAATGGTGTTGAAGGTATATAAAGAATGTGAAAGTTGGTGAAGTAGTCAATTTAAAGTGATGATAATTTATAGTTAACATTTATTTTTCTATTTTTGTTTTACAATTGCACTATTTTATTTTCTTTGCCGATTTCATAAGCAAACAACACTTTAGCATCACATACATTTTCATAAAATAAGTTAGCGTGTAACATGTTTTTCAATAACAAAACTTTAGTTATTTTCTCCAATTATATATACGGTATATATAATAGGTATATAAGGTTTCTAAAACTTACATCAAGCTGACCAGTTTTGTGCATCTGTAGGTCCCCGTTCTCGNCCAGTTTTGTGCATCTGTAGGTCCCCGTTCTCGAAAACCTACGTAATTGCCATCTCTTTCTGGAAACGTGTCTCTTATATTTTGAACAGTGCAAGATGGAATGACTTCCTGTTACCTATGAAACCTATGAATTTATTCAAGCAGTAAACTGCCTATAGGCTAGTTACCGCCATAAATTGTTTTCTGGTACTGCAACANTCAAACTTTTCTTCTTTTTGCAGCTTGAAGTTTTCATTGCCATTTGATGTCTTCTAATATTGAGTACTCTATCCAAAATCAATTTTTCAAAAGAAGGANTTAATGTNACACATTTATAANATTTCTTAGCTTGCTTTACACTCTCCGATTCATTGCAACACACACTTTCACAGTCCGTAGCCATAACTGCACAATTTTCACACTGACACCAATTAAGGTTTCTTGACCTTCCTTGATAAACAGGTGTGAAGTACTGCTCGATTCATGTTCATTAGCTTCTCCTAAATCTCCTTCTTCGTATTCAGGTTCAAACTGATAAGGAATGACATGAGCAGTCATGCTTAAAAAATACTCAAACACAGACCAACAAAAATAAACTCATTCGCAAGAAAAGTAACTCAATTCANGCGCGTTAGGGAATCCGCGTTGGCCTTTGAAGGGAAGCTCTAAGGNGCTGGCTCAATGACGTCACCACCCGATAAACAGAAAGTAAACAATCCGTTCTAAAAAGTCGTATAATTNGAATTTTGCAACGGGGTTTTCAACAAACTTACTTTTCACACATCTATTCTTTGCATGTGCTTTCAAATACAAACATGATTTTTTGTCGTGAACTTCTTTAAGACAACAACATATTTTGCTTACTTTACTACTCCAGGATTTGGTGTACGCATGAAATCATCATCATTACTGACGTTATGATGCTGTGGTCCTCGACCTTGTGAAACGCTCCTCAGGTGTGGCATAACCAGGTTCATTCCACGATGTGCCACTGACGTTGAAGAACTCGAACTCGTCAATGCAGAAGTACTTTGCGTTGGAGCTGAAAGTAATACAAGACGAACGCTCGGATATTTCTTAAAACTGAAAACACATTGGTCACTCGAAGCTACAATTAGGATCATCTTTAAAGCAACTTCCAAAGAAAGTGAACTCAAAGTTGTAATTGTGTAATTTTTTCTTCTTCTGGTTTTAATTTTGTAACTGTAACTTTACCACATTTTAAACACAGTAAAAAGATTTGAATATAAGTAATTGTGTAAAAAAAAACTTTGAGTTTGAACACTTTATTTACAAGTAGCCTTAAAAACAAGAAATTTAGATTTCATATATGTATATAACTCTTTATCTAGAAGCAGTACTTGTTTCATATTTTAGTCTTCTTGGTTTTTACCACAAACATGATAAGATAATTTTTATTATAATGTAAAGTAAGAGCTGACATATAACTCACCTGGTTGTCTTGGTGAAGGAAGTTTAAATCCTGGACGAATGATCGGTTGATTGGGAGGAGCCGGTTCACTCGGTGGAGGAGGCGCACGTAAGGTCATGCGAGGCCCGCCACCTGGAGGTGCTGGTGCCATACGGCGGACAGCTGGCTGGGTTGTCTGCCTGTTTTGCGGTTGATTCCTTGCATTTTCGGCAGCAACGGCAAGCTTGACTTTACGCGCTTCGTTTCGGGTCGATTCGTCGAGACATCGACGTCCAGGCCCTGTTCATACAACAATTGCATTGAATTAGACAAATCGTTTGTAAAATTTTAAAAAACAATTGAATTGAATTAGACTCATCGTTTGTAAATTTCAAATTTCGATAGAAGAATAAACAAAAACGGGGTTTGAGCCCAGGATCTCCCGATTACAAGGCTAGCACTTGACCATTAAGCCAACCTGTGGGTTTATACAAATAAAATACTGAAAAAATGTACACATACTGCTCTCCTTGGGTAATCCCTGCCCAATGTAAACATGTAAGGTCTTTCCTGATGGTTTCAAAACTGGTTGTTCAGACTCTCCATACTCAATTTTCACCTGTCTACTGCCACCTCCACCCCAACCTTCTTTCTTCACAGTGAATTCAAGCCTAAAATAGAAAACAATTATATACATTATTACAAAACACAGCAAAACCTTGCCATCTCGAAAACTGCGGGACCATGAGAAGGGTTTATACATTTTTTTACCATTTCCCCAACACCCTTGTTAACCTTAAACTCAAGCTCATTCTTGATTTACTTACCACCATTCAATTAATTTTTCGAACTAAGTTTTGCTTCGTATTTTCACAAAATATAAATCTGTGAATGCTAGTATCACACGACAGAAAACTTAGGAATTTTCAGAAAGACTATAATGTACAAATTTATTTTTAAAATTTTCAAAGTAGGTAGGAGCAGAGGTTGATATAGGTAGACAGTTTTAGTATATTTAATAGTTGTATAGAATTTACAGTAATTAGTTTTATTTTATTCTCTTTACTATAGATTTAACACGCAATGCTGACACTTTTTATGGGTGTAATTTTTCAGAATTATTTTGTTTGCGAGTTATCTGTATATACTACAGCAACTGAATGTTTGTATCTAAATGTCATATAAGGGAACTCTTTAATGTAATTAATGGATTAGTTGTGCTTCAAAATTATATATATCTTATGTGGAATAGTAAGTAGAATATTTTGTTTAGTTAATTAAGACACGTGCATTATAATTTGTGTGTATGGTGACAAACTAGTTTTCAAATCGGAAATGTCCTGCACGGTGTTTGAGGGTGAAAGTTGCTNACAGACGCACAAGTNGGCAATAACATGACAAAGCATTGAGTTTGTTCTATCTTTCTTTGAATAGCTGGTACCTTAGTAACAAAAGATGTAATTGTTGGCGAAGCAAGTAATACTGTTAGTTACAACAATAAAAGAAGATATTCAAAATCCAGCAGCCGAAATATCCAGATATTGTAAAGAGAGCAGCTGAACCTAGTAGGCTTAGTTTGATATTTTTTCAGATTAAGGCATTTATTTAGTGTCGTGATCAAACNGCTGTCAAGATTAAGGTGCTCTACCGACTGATCACCAAGGTGCGCTTCCTGTCTATTACTGGGATATGTTATACTTTGTTATAGCCAGCTTATTATGAACTCTCAGCTAATGTGTAAACTAATTTACATATAAATGTGTTATCTCATTTGCCTAATTTTAATCGCATACAAAAATGTTTCTGAGGGATTACGATACCACAAAACTTGATGCAAATGCTTACTTGCAAGAACATTAACCATACCACAGAGTAATAAATAAGAGTGAAGTCATGCTACTAAAGTACAAGACGTCGGACTGTCATTCTATTTGTCCTTCCAAAATCTATATCTAACGGATCACATTTCAGTGAATGTACTAGTGGCGAACCGTGACCAAAGGATTTAGGGAAGCAATCAGACGTGAATTATAAAGACATGCGTAAATGACGTGTGCGTTTTTTTCTTCTTTTTAGTCAAATTACAAATTTCAGGTATNGGTTTAATACAATATCACAATTTTTACTACACGGTAAAGTACTAAAATAATTTGTTAAAACTCATATTGAGTACCACTTGATAAGCTAACGGAAGATTAAAGATAGTTGGTTACCCTCAATTTGTGAATAAACAACAAACACGGAACACAGACAGCTTTTCCTTTAACTTTCACAAACATAAGCAATCTTCCAACTGCTTCACAATGCCATCATAAGGCCACCCCATCTTCCTTTCTCACCACCCCTAAAAGTCGTCTGCTGAAGGCCAACATTACTTCCATAAGCAAGCTTGAGTTTTGCTTGCCTATGGTTCATGATGACCAAGAGAAGAGAGCACGAATATTAGAGCATGCAAAATTACCCACATTTGAACTCTTTTAGGACTGCTAATAATTAATTTATCTTTCTTGTTGTAATATATTTTCACATTTACAAATAATTTTGGACACCCAATGCTTTCCTTGCTTATGTGAAGCATTCACCACTGGACTGTACATATTTCTAGATAGAAAGGCAAACAGGAAAACGACGAGGTGTGAAAAAAATCAAATGTGTCAAAAATATATACTCGTTTCAAGGGATTTGATTGAATCAAGCGCTGTCGTTCCAAAGGTCTGTCGTGTCATTCCATAGGTTTCTGTAGCTGATTTTCCAAGTTTGAAACNGAATTTGTTGCACGCACAGTGATCCTTTAGTAGGTCCATTGTGAAATGCAACAAACAACATTTCTGCACTTGGCCACTGCTCCCCACTGACAGGGAACAGCAGCAGGAAATCATGCACACGTAATCATGCAATGTTGCCACTTCCTCCGACTTTGTTGCCGGTTGTCATTTCTTTTACCAGAACAAATTTAGTCCGAGATATTTTTGATCAGGCTACATACGAGGTGCTACCCAAAAGTTTGGGGAATTTGAACAGCGCGCGCGAACTGGATGCAGAACGCCCTTCTGCCACTAGATGTGTCAAGCAGTATGCTTTGTAAATCAGTGTGCCAACGGCCGTGCAGGTGAGTGGACGCGTTATTTTTTTTCTGTGCGATT
>KZ873732.1:20083-34108 GCA_003456935.1 Machilis hrabei
CACAGTAATACTCTTAAATATTTGTATTCATTAATTATATCTAATGCTGTACCACCGAGGTTATAGTTGGTCTGAATTGTCTGCCGTCGCTTTGTAATTTGCATGACCGAACATTTCTTAGGATTTAGTTTTAACTGCCATAAAGTACACCATTCCTCAACAGAGTTTAGAGATTCTTGTAATTCATCACCATCTTCTACACTAATCTTAAGTAATTTATATTTTTGTGTGCTTACTAAATCATCAGTGTTACTTGTACAAAAACATAATGAATGTGAATATTAAACAATAAAAGTTACATGTACCAATGCTCTAAACATTTGCTATGCTAAACGAAATGTTTGACAAGTTGACGATTTGTTGGCAAGCATTATTTTAAATTATAACAAGTAAATTTATTTTTAGATACCAAAGGTAAGTATTTAAGTAATTCTGAATAAGTCCTCGAATTGTTTTTACTATACATAATACACATTGTTACCAAACAATTATATTCAGTTATTACTGTTCAATAACTGTAAGGATGATATGTTTTGGTAAATCCACACAATTCTAACATATTTTATGACAAATATGGGCATTTATTTCAATAACGTAGTGTAAGATTGTCAATGATATCTCGCTGTGAAAGGGTGATCAAACAGTCACTTACTGTACAACAAGTCGAATGAAAAATAATTATACAGTATTTTTTTACAGAAAAATTGAGGTAGTCTATACAAGTAATAAATAATTTAAACAAATATCATGTCTGTGCTCATAGACGTTTGATTATCATTTACAAACGAAACGACTTTGAGTGAATACAACAATTTAGCGCCATATGTTTTACAAATAGTATGACTGCTACGTGTATATGTTTTTAAAACTGTACAATTTGTTGTTGAGTTTAGTGAATTATGGAGATCATCAGCACGTCACACTGTATTTGAAATCTATTAGACAACAACCGAAAAAAACTGTTCCACGTTTTATTGTGTTCCTCTTAGAGCTTCCACAAAATTGAATGTTCAATAAGAAGATTCGTAGACATAGAGCGAAACTTCTAAACAACGGAGCCAGGAATTAATAATGGACAGCACTAGAATATAATCAATTTATACATAGTTGAATATATCTGTTCATCAATGAGGCCCTACATATCATCTATCACTGCAGCAGCGTTTGGGACCAGTATGAAATAGTGTTTCAAAAAACGTATTCAGTCAGTGTAACGTACGGAAGCTAGCATTGTTTTAGGCCGCAATGAGAAGATGGATAGCGTATCCAAAATAGCAGTACAGTTAGGTTGGGAACCTTGCAATGTATAACGTCGATGGTGCAGCATTAGGAGATTAGAATAGGTTACCTTTTTCATTTTGAGGTAAATGCAGGCAAGGTTATACAACCTACAGCTTAGTAGGACGTGAACGTGAGGCTAAAATCAAGGAAATTAGCCTAGATGTAAGAATAACGCGTACTAATGGTCCTTTTTATCCAGGGCGATTCGAGATAGATTTCGCTTTAACACAATGTTGGACTCGCTTAAACAAGGATGCGTAATATATATTACTATCGCATCCCCTGCCATATACCATTATAATGATTATAGAGTATGATTTAGCTTTAACCCTCTATAATTAAAATTAAACTGAATATGATTTTCAGACGTAAATTGAAAATGCTTAATTGAAATGTGATACTTTTCATTTGAACTGTACAATATTGACAAAGCTAAGCTGTGGATTTTAACAAAGTACGTTTAGGTAGGCCTAGTGTAAAGGCAATAAAAACCGAAAAATTGGGTAACCTAATATTATATATTAGTAACTAGGGCAAATAGACATAGTAACAACTCGACAAGTTACAATGTTAATCCACCGAGCTTACGATATGTGTTCCAGGGTACTTGACTATACTTCCTCTCGTATTCATGGTTATTACTGGTGGTTTGTGTGACAACACATATCACAAAAATGAGCACCCCGGAGAGTACTTTTGTTACCAAATACAAATACACAACTCCCTCAGTGAAATGTTTATTGTCGTATTGCAGTTCGTGACTTTCAACTAATACTTTTATCGTGTTAACGGTATGTACGGGACCGCTCGCACTTCTCGTAATAACCGTCGTTAATTAGAAGTCAATGGTTTGCATAATCTACTTTCTATTGGGACGTTATTCACGTGTTGTTTGTAGTTCACCCTTGCTTGTGGATGAGCGAACACAAATCGGGGAGCTTTGGATTACGATTTTAAAATACGAAACCCTAACAATCAAAATCTGAATGGTTACGTTTTAAACTGTATTTTCATTCGACTACTTAACTTTTAATATAATTTCCATAATGCTGTATTTGTTTTTTTTTGTATAAGATCAAGGTCCAGTATTGTATAGGTGAGAAAAATGTTAAGAGCTGACGTTTAATTAAAACATCACAACGGTTTTTAAGATAGGTCCTACATATGTATGCAGAGTGCTGTAAAAGTGACTAATAAACTCTTCCTTGGTATTCAGTGTTAATTTTTCAGTTAAAAATGTGTATTTTACTGGCATTTGTACCTCTAATTTGGTGTTCGATTATTTTATTTTTTCTAGTATATTTTATAAAATGGCTTATCTCCAAATACAGTTCTCTAATTAAATGTGCATCAAATATGTTAATAAATGCTAGAAAATAATGAGCTGAAACATTAAAACATTATCAAGTCAGTGTTTATAAAAAAAGAAACAATTTCCGTCAGTAATTAAATTCGGCTATAAATGGAACTACTAATACGTAATTAGAGATTTTCTTCAAGATTTTGTAACACTCTGTGTAGGCTATATGGATTACAGTAAGTAGTCTATGTAATAAAAAGGGTAGAAATATTATTGAGTATGTTCCTTGGTCATTATTTAGTTGAATATGTGCAATGACAATACTTGCCTTTAACTACGTCTACTCATGGATGATGATATGATTATTTGTGTTGTTTTACGTTATACCAACACTATATACGTCATTTCTCGACAACGAAGATTGCTTACAGTGATTAAGTAAGTTAAATGGACGATCACAAACATCAACACGAAGGGTATTCCCAACACCCTGTGTTGGAATCAAACTCACTACTTTTGGTGACAGAGTTGGTTAAATAACCAACAGCTCTACCTAGATTGGCCTTTCTCGTGGAGGCCCGATTTCGATGGTACTTTTTTTCACGTTACGTCGACATGTCTGGTAACATTATTATGTTGCTTTGACATGGTTTTCATGCATTCTGATGAAGTTATGCGTGAGAAAAACTATAGTTAAATACCCAGCCTCCTCGGCACGTACGGTGCCCATGACCATCAAGGGCAGAGGGACTATGTATTTTATTTCATATATTTGATATAGTAAATGGTGTATCAATTGCTTTGATGTAAAAATTTCCCTAACTTTGTTTTAAAATTATCCTTTTCAATTTGTTACTTAGAGATGTAGTTACACTTCATGGGAAAACAAAATGCGCAGAAATAGTAGGCCCTACCACATAATTTTGAGTTAATGATAAAAATGAATTTATCCATTCAGAGTTTATACATAATTTTTATTTACCCTCTATACAGTCCTACTACAATATTACTAAATGGATAACCATGCACCTACTATATCGCCCATTTTATTATAGTCAGTGGCAACATTAAATGTTTTGTGATTATTGTGTAGTCATGAATAATTTCTAAAAACAAATACAAATGTTAAAGATTGTTTATAAAGTATTGAAAATTCAAAATACCCAGTTTAGTGAAAATTAAGTTTACTTGCGATTAAGGTTTATGTTGCTTTTGGCAGCTTCCACTTTTTAACTGTGCAGAAAATGTGACAATATTTAGATTCAGATTTGTAGTACTTTCTTCTCGCACTCTATATTATCTACCCATTATAGACATAACTGAACACGTAAATGTAATACACTCATCAATTCACAGGCCATCACTAAATGTTCTGTGGGTTGGAACCTCGAGTTAGGAGTGGATGTTTATGATAGTCGCATGAATCTTACAAAGTATAAAAACGTTTAAGTTTACATGGTACTACAGTTTAGATCTTGATACGCTTTAATTCACTACAAAGCAATTTAGCTTTTAACATATATTTATGTATATGTTATTAAAAAAAGTAGGCTATTTATGTAATTTTATTTTCGCTTGTATATGTTTTGTGTTTATGTTAGAGCATGCAAAACTATTGTTTTGACCATTTTTATGCTATAATACACACTATAATTTTTGGTAATATTAACTTAATAAACTGTATAGTTTAAAAATTATAGTGTTATTTTCTTCAGTCGGCCCCGGTAGCCTAGTGGTTAGTCCCGTGGCATTGCACGCCGGAGGTCCCAGGTTCGATTCCTGGCTAGGGCATGGGTGTCTTGCTTGTGCTGTCCTAAGTGTGTGCACTTGTGTTGGCATACGTCCGAGCACTCACTTGTGTTGTCCTAAGTGTGTGCACAACGTCGGAATAAAAAGTGGCCATAAACGTTAGTTGGTAACGCCCCGGAAGTAATGCCCACAGGCGGTTCCCGGGGCACTAACACTAAAAAAAAAAGTGTTATTTTCTTACACGAAAATAAAATATAGGAATTATTTACTTTCTCTGTTTAAAATTACCTAATTACATAAACTATTTATACATTTAATTGCAATGATTTAGTGTACGGAGTCATGCGTTTGTGTTGATGTATAGCTTATATCTCACGTTTTAATTATTCATCGTAACTAACAATTAAAAACATAATAAATGTTTGAGTATATTTATGAATTAAATATAAATGTTACACTACACTTTATAGCTGGGTTGGATGTACAGTATTTTAAACATTTATGACGCAGTTTATATCTCACATTTTATTAATATGTAACAAATAAAGTTTTTGAACTAAATATCTCATAATTATCAGCCCAGCCCATAAATGGTTATTACGCGGTGTCAAAGCACTAACTACAGTGTTAATTATGAATGAGTTTCCACTGAGCCCCACGTAAGCGAACACAATTATAAAAATACAGTAAGTGGTTCCCCAGTGCATTCATTTCATACTGATGGTTTAATAATGCCCGCTATAATTACTTACATCAGTATGTAATCGCTTTTCGGTACCTCTGGATGCCAAACCATCAATTTCTAAGCACATAGTTAGCGGGTTCTAACAATTCAAAATTAATGCGTACGTACTGCGTCACTAACGCCGTCAACCTACCCATACCCATTAGGGGTCTAAATACGCTTAAATCTGAAACGCTGTTATAGTAATATTATAGCAATGATAATAAACGCAGTAAATAGGATGTTTTGTGTGAGTTTGAAAATGACTTCATTAAGTGCAAGGTGTTGCAAAGCCATATTTTTTATTATCTACCTTGTGCGGTTGAGATGTGTATCTGTATCAATGCTGACTAGACGATCGCTAAGCCTCTACCAAAAAGTCATAAAAATCCTATACAATTACTTACTTTATTTTTAAATTACACAAACAGTCTTCTAAATCATCCATTTTAAGTGTCAGTTTACATTAAATGAACACTAAATATGTGTCATTAATGTTAATTTACGAACAATTTTCGTAGTATATGTTAACTAAATGGTAATTAATAAAAATTGCTCTACAATTATATATAAAACAAATGTTAATTTATGTAAATATCTGGGATATTTATTTTCTGACAAAGTCCTAACGTGATTTTAAAAACTACCCGTTGAAAAATTCTTATTTTTATGTTAATCCAATATAAAAACATATGTCAAAAATGTTTAAATATTTTTTATTTAAAAATAGTTTATATCTAAAGTCGTTTCAATTAGTACTAATTTACAAAAATACCATTTAAAATGTATTCATAATGTTGACATTTATTACAAAGAACTGACAAAAATTGCTTAATTAAAGCGATAACAGGTCTACTCAGAATTCTTGTATTTATAATTCTATATATCCTTTTATTGGGAGAATTGATTTTATTCCTAAAACACCTTTGATAGGATGCCATTAAAATGATTCATCAAAAATGCCGATCGCTAACCTCAAATTTATTTGAAAAGTTTACCATGGGTATTTTCATTTATGTTTACTGATATTCAGGTATTATTTTTATCGACATTTATGTTTACTGATATTCTTCGATCTATTACATTTGTTATGCGATACGAATTTCCAATTAAACATGTAGTAGGCTATACATTTGGAATATAAATCCCTTTTGTAATTACAAAAAAGTAGCATCTGTATTAATCTGTAAGCAGAAAACAAACATATTACCTTTAGATTTTATGAAACACTCTATGAGGCCATAAACATAAATAGTTTAACACCAAATGTAATTAAAATATTTTCTGAGCTATAGCATTTTTACAATAATTTACTCTCATACATTTTCATCATTACACGGATTAGAACTCATTGCCTGTAATATTATCACATACAAAAATAACTAGATTCAGCTTCATCCTATTTGATCAAGTTTCATTAAGCCACTGAAATGTAAATCAACATAGAATTGTAAATATGTTGGCGTTTATTTCAATGAATTTAGGCTTACAATTATTTATGCATTTTCCTTAAAGTTGAATTTATTTTGGACTTTATCACTATAAATGCACTACTTTAATTTCACATTATTAATTTTTTTAAACAGTTTTTTTTTATCTAGAACGTTTAGAAGTAGCCAGATGTTGTTTACACACAACTCGTCAAACTGGAAATGTTGGGTATGGGTGAATTATTTTGTCTCGTGTTTGCCGTTAGAAAATAAAAAGATTGAGTAAGTTCAAGTTAAGCTGGAAATCCAAATCCATTTCACTAGATCGCATAGCTGGACATCCTTTGTTAGAATGGTATGATATTTATAGGCCTACGATATGCGAATTTCTATTATTAATCCGGTTATTAATTATTTATTTACCTGATTGAAAATGTTGCTGTTATTCTGAAGTATTATTTTAGAGTCTAAACTGAAATATGTACATCAAGTAGGACATTAATAACACAGTAACGGATTTATGTAAACAAATAGTAGGTCCTATGTATACCGTTTTTATAACAAAATAAAAAACAATAGGCCCATTATCATGTAATGAGTATTTGTCACAAGTATTTAAAACACAATCAAATTTCATGTTATTTTGTCTGTTTATTTTTGTGTTAAAAATAAACATTGTACTTATAGGCCTATTCATATTTTTAAAATTGTGCTATCCACGAAATGTGTATAGGCCTATGTTTTTAGTTTTATTAATGTATAGCCACCATAAAAATGTGAAACAATAGGTCTAAATAGTTATTGTCGAGAGAAAGCATATTTCCCCATTTAATAGGTAGGTGAAAACAATATCATGTGAATTAATTATATGTACTGTTTGAAACTAGAGTCTAGTAGGTCTACTTAGAGTACGGTTTAATAAGTAATAGTTAATCACTGTACAAGAAAATAAAACGTATTTTGGTATATATCTTGTCAGATAATAATAATTTAATTTAAAATTTGTGAAAAATAATTTTTTTCAAAGTGTAGCTTCCCAGAAATATTATTGCACAGTTTACTTTGGTCAATTTGTTTAATTTCATGAGACTATTTAAAGAAAAAAAGGAAATAAAATTGAAAAAGTAAGATAAATGTCTATTAACTGTTACTTAGTAGATTACATTTAATATGCTACCAATAAATGTGCAATACTATTTTTTAGTATTTTATAAATTCAATACATGTTAAAAATATTTTAACGTAACATGTGAATTTAACAATAGCTAATGCATCTACACAATCTAAGCAACATTAGTCTATATTACAGCCGACAATATGTAACTAAACTACTGCAAGCGTTTCACTACTCAAAAAATAACCTATTTATACACATATTAATAATACAGGCCTACAATAAAATATAGTATTTGTCACCATTTTAGATAGCTGAGCATCTGTGTGAACCAGGCGTGTTGCACAAAACAAGAAAAGCGCAAACAAAACGTTAAAAAAGCCAAAATATGCACACAAAAACCGCACAATACCAACACAGCAACACTGAAACACTTCTCTATGCCATTAGTGTTAAATACTCGTTACTACTATCTCAAAAATATACAAAAAATAGTGGATTTTCATCAGCCGTATGCGGTCCGACATTGCAACGAAGCACGGCATTTGAGAGGAAACAAATATGGCGGACACGGACGCTTCGGTGGGGAGAACGCTGGTGAAAGCGAACGTGAAATCAGACGTACCAACTAAAGAATATTATTGAACGGAGAAGTACAGAATACTAACAAACACTTGTAATGGCAAAATATATACAGATTTTTAAACTTACTCTATTTAGGAGTGCTTCGTTGATAAAAAGAATGTTTTCACTCACAAGATCTAAAAAAGACTACCTACTAACTAAAATATTTTACCGAATTTTTGCCCCCCAAAAACTTTCACTGCATGCTTTTCTTAAAGAAAACGGGGTAAAAAGGTCGAATGACTTTAATTGCGACTCCTTTTTATGGCTATTGCCTCCTCGCCATGGGTCTGAAGGTTGTCTGTAGTTGACCTGTTCCCGCCTACCCCTGTTATTAGATGTGTCTGATTTATAAGGCGAGCATTTTACAACAGCCATACTCCTTAAGATTTCGTCCACTAGCGTTCTGTCTTCGGTTGGAGAGAATGCAGTGTTCGTTTTACAGCGGGACCCTAAAGCAACAATTGTGTGACTATCTTCAGGTTTCATTGAAGTAAGTGAGCGGCTGGAAGCGATTGGAAGTCGCGACCAACAACAATTACAACAAATAGCCAATCGCTTTCGACTTGCCAGGAAGGTAAGTCTGATAAGAACAACTTGATAATACTCCGCATGCTTTATCTTTCTTTATAGCTGTAATTCTTTCCTTTAGTTCAAAGTGCTAAAACTCAGTCATAGGTTTGTATAACGTTTAGCCACAAAGAAATTCAATAGTATTCCGTTTTCAAATAACTTAAATAGACCTATACTGTAGAAATACACTACTTCAATTAACAATTTCATATATAATATTGTTTTTACAGTAATGTTGTTGTGCATTTAACAAATTGTTAATAGCGACTTAAATTCTTATATAAAAATAACATCTAGTTAAACAACTTATTTCTGTCTGTTCCCCGTTTTAATTTAAAATCCCACTGGAAAACAAACCATGTGTTGTAGGACTTCGCTAAACGAGCAAAATTTGTAAGCAAAAACTCAGGTACAGTTTCATAATGTTGCTGAATATTTAGAAGCACTCATTCCAAAGTTAAAACCCAATTTATTGACCTGTAGCTTATATTAGAAAATATATCAATTATTTAGTGAAATAAGCACACGTCTATTTCTTGCTTATTTATTCTTTTATCGTGGTCTGAGATATATAAACCAATTTGGACATAAATAAATTCAAATAGGCTACATATGTAGGCTATATAAATTGCAGTTTTTCATGTAGTCTATTTAACTATTGCATTATTTGTAACGAATAAATACAGGATACACATAAATTATACATATGTATTTATAATTCAAACAAATTATATTTTTTGTGCCGTTATTTACATCTAATAGCAAGTCTTACATGGCACTTCGTATAGACTATATGTGTGCATTTGGGTATGTGTAAACAGGTTTTTATATTTCTGACCACATTCATAACTTTCTTGAAATAATAAATTTGAAAGAAAGGTACGTATTATTAGATGTGCCATATGTATCCGATTATTTAAGCATTGCAAAGTTTGATTAATATTTATTATGATTAGTTTCACTTAGATATGTAGCCAAAATTATGACAGAACTATGGTAACCCATTGATTGGCAACTGCCAATTTAATATGAAATTGTTGTGATTGAAAACATTATTTGAAATTACTTACATATTTGTGGATTTCTTTTAATTAGGCCAATAATCTATGAATGCTGTTCAATAATATTTATAAAAATTCTTTGTTTCTTTTGGTATATATTTTCTAGGCATTTTGGTTGTTAATTTAGGTGGAGAAGAACGAAAGTGATACCAAAGCGACCGGAAATGAATATGTTAAATTTGTGAAATAATATATTTCTTAATTCCTATCAGTAGTCTAGATATTAATAATGCGCTGACATTACTATAGAATTTTCTATTTTTTCACTATACCTTCGTTTGGCTAACATATTGTTCCATTTTTACCCATGTACTGACAGTAGACCTTATAATCCTTATCAAAGGCTACATTATTTAAATAAGTAGGCTACCCTATTTTCAGCTGTAAATTTTCACACACAAAAACTAGATATACAACTATTAAGTTTAATATTTTATATTGTAATGAGAAATTATCTTAGTTCTATTGGGAATTGGCCGACCTGGTTGGTCTAGTGGTTAGCACAGCGCGCTCTGGTTGCGAGAGGTTGAGGGTTTTAATCCCGCGTAAGGCGTGGATGTTTATGATGTCCATTCACTTCCATTAATCGTAACAAGAATTACTTACCGTCCTTAAACGACCCACTAGGTGTCGATAGGACGTTAAACACAACATATCACCATCATCATACTGAGAATGTAATTCAATAACTCAAAGAGCCTGAGCTAGATTCCAAGAGAATGTTTCAAATCCAAGCATCATTAATTTAAGAGTCTACTTTTTGTTTTATAATATCATTACACCACTTCCTATTACTTTTTTGGTTTTTTAAATCTTTTCAAAGAGATATAATATGCAAGTTATTTTAAGAGTTCACAAACGTTTTATTTAATTTTATCGGTTTGAAAGAGATTTCAGTAAAAAAATAATAGATAAAAAGTCATATAAACGCTGTGTTTACTTCTTATAATGTACTACTTAGTAAACAAGAAAATAAAGTTCAGAAAATGCATTCGGAAAGTGAATAATACTACAAGATTAGGTGTAGACAATAATCCAAATTAAAATATAAAAATAAAAATTAAACGTAGTAAATAATGATCTAAAACATTAAAGCTAGCATTTGAGATTTTATTATAGATATCCCCTATATTTACAAAAAAAAATTGAATGTACTTTACATAGTTTAAAAACATGAAATGTTATAGTGTAGGCCTAAACAATAAATATTTTATTTTATTAGTTCTTGCTAAGTTAATATGTAGTGGTAATTAGATGAACTTCCATAATTTATATGGTGTGTAAAAATTATTATGAAAATCTATTGTTTTACTCTAATCAACATTTCTTGGGTTATTACGGAATATATAAAAAAATATGAATATAGCAAAATACGAGTATTAAGCAACACTAACAAACGAAAAATTCAATCCTAGCCAGAACCACACTCACAATCTTTAGGTCGGAACCAAACCCTTTACTTCTATGTGGGAATCAAACCGACTTCTTCTAGATCAGAACCAAAATCACAACTTATAGGTCGGAACCAAACCCACATTCTGGGTTAGGACGAAACTCACAACTTTTAGGTTGGAACCAAACAAACAACCCCAAGGTCAGAACTGAACGCACAACCCGTAACTCAAATTCACAGTACACTTACCACTAGGCAAAGCTGGCTCGCTGAAAAATTGTTATACCTTAAATGTGTAATTAATGTGCTTGAATTACTCAAATATTTTCCTGGAATTTTAGGCTAATATTCTTATATTGTTATTTTTTATGTTTTATATTTATCTAAACTTAGCCTATATTTTTATCTATGTTTAATAAAAGAAATGTAAGCATTGATAGTGCTTGTGTTGTGAAGATTTGGTGATTCCTTAGTTTATTTCTTCTCATTCCCATCTCTTTATTTATTCTTCGACCGACTTCATCGTCTTATTTATTCATTAGAATCATAAGCGCGCTCTTCACCTCTTCGGGATGTCTTCTCCTCTGACGATGGCGCTTTGTGTTTTTGCTGTCCCTGCAAAACATAAAGAGGAATATAATTAGGTTCGTGGAACATTCAAGCTTTATTCCATAACACCGTGCACATCGTTGGAATTCGCGATCTCTTTAAATCAGAAGAACAAAAGGGCACGAAGGATGCATGCGCGGGTAGTTAGAGCCCCTAGCTAATGAACTTAACGACGAAATGGGAGAGCAAGGGACAGTGGTTGAGAATCTGTAATGCGAGAGAGACACGGAGTAGATACGAAGGTGTTAATATGAACACAAGAGCTGCCATCAGAATTCCAATACTGTTTTATTTTTTTAACATACTCAAGTGCAATAATTAGGCACTAAAGCACATGCGGTGGTGAACAAACTATCGTATTCCCAGACAAAAACATTTTGAATGACGATAACATCTTGACAACGCAAGGAATCCTGTAGTTAAACAATAAAGAAAGAAACACACTAAACATATGTTATGCACCTTTTTTTATATTCACCGCGTTATTATAAAACACCCTCACTACAAATATTTGTATATTCAATATTTTACCGAAAATATGTTGGGACATATTTGCCTCAGATCCGTTTGACATATTTTCTTTTTTTAATTTCGGGGTTAGGCTACTAAAAATATTTAACATATTTTACCTGTTTTCAAAGTGTATCTCAGATTAAATTTTGTGTACCTGCATGTATATTACCGGTCTTACAGCGTCTGGGTCAAAAATATCAATGCATATTTACGACTCAAAACACTCCCCTGAAATGATTGTGTGCAATTTTCTAAAGTCTGTATAAGCATTTTGGCTCTAGATTTTTGAACGTTATGTTGTACAATATTTTAAAGATAAAATTGATTGTTCTTGTTAGGCTATTCAAGACCAGTTTCAATTGAAATAAAATAAGTTTTGCATTTTTTAATTCATAACGTTTTGATCGCTTTAATTTTTATATTTTTTCTAGTGCTAAAATTAGTGTACACAAACGTAAACATAATTTACGTAAACTTGTTTAGGTTTGAATACATTTTATTTAACACTTGAAAAAGATCCAAATAAACGCGATCGAAACGTCTTGTATTAAAATAAAGCACAATTTTGTTTTATTACAATATGAAAGTTGTCCTAAATAGCAATAACAATAACAATCAATTTTATCACATGTGAAGGCCAAGAACCAAATATGAATTTTAAATTTAGTTAGCTTTGTTGTATTTGAATATATTTTTCTATATACTTTATAGTAGTCTATTGTCACATAATAAGTGTGGTATATTTTAAGATACAGAAAAGGTCAGTAATTATATGACCAATATTTATATGTGACTTGTCATTTATGTGTGTGAATTAGTTTATTCAGCATATTCTAAGGTACAAATTATACTACATTCTATTTTTATACTTAGCCTACATTGTAAATTTGTAGCAACACATACGAGTGTTCGGAAATTCCCCTTACAAAATGATATGGTATGTTCCTTGATTGAAATGGAGTGGAAAAGTTATTTTCCAAAAAGTCCGCAGACCAATAGTTTTCGATTTATTAAAGGTTCAATCTGACCAATCACGGAGCGCGTAGCTGTTGAGGCGCCCACTTCACGTAGTGGTACTGGTGGTACCATGCGTGAAGCGGGCGCTTCGACTGCTACGTGCTTCGTGATTGNTCAGATTAAACCTTTAATAAATCGAAAACTATTGGTCTGCGGAATTTTTGGAAAATAACTTTTCCACTCCATTTCAATCAACTAACATACCATATCATTTTGTAAGGGGAATTTCCAAACACCCTGTATAGTGCTATATTAACATTCACTGCATTCGGAGTGGAAATCAGTGCACTGAACTAGGATATTCGGGAAGGCCTAAAAAATACACGAACAAGCATTCTGAGCATCATTGCCTTCGTTCTTTAGGTTTTGTTTGGAAACTTATATAATATTAAAAATTAAAATAATACATCCTTAAGAATGTTATTCTAACTTTTCAATTTATTGATACATTTATCTATATATTGGCGTATTTCTTATATTGTTAGTAGTAAATTTTGTAACAAGTTGTATCGATAACACATTCAGCATAATGTAATGATGAATTTATTAAAACGTTTTTATTAACTCACTTTCTTGTTTGTCTGTCTGTCTGTCGTAGTGGGTGGTATCTTGCAACTCAAATTTCGAGCACTTCCCG
>KZ873737.1:0-10000 GCA_003456935.1 Machilis hrabei
CACTTGCTCAAGGCTGGGACCTGACCTTCCTCAATAATGACAAAATATGTGCTTTTGGAAAAGAAACATGATGTTGCCTATCGCTAATACTGAACTCTAAAACCACACACAACTAATAAAAAGGAGTAAAACACAAACCCTTAAAACTAGGTCTACATTCTAAAATCATACACAGAACCCTGGGAAAACACAAATTAATAGCAATTTAGTATGGACTCTAACAAATAGCCCACTTAACTTGCATTTCTACAGGATGAACAATATTATGCTATAAGTTACTATTGCAATGTTCTGCCAAAAAAAGTAACCGTTAGCTAATTGTTCAAAAATACATTTGTTCATGTTTAAGAACAAAGGAATTCAGAAACCATACAAAANTCACGCAGTTGCATTCTGACCTTTACTTATGCTGTTGATGGTTCCAACATCTGTTAGCAGGAGTGGAACTATCACCACTGCTTCTACTCTTATGCTAAATAACTTAAAAAAATTTGTCCAACTCAATAACCTTATTTTACACAGATAATCTTAATGCAAACATTAGTCACAGTGAATTGTGCCCTCCAACTTTTAATATATTACATTTTTTTTTTAGTATAATATTATGTATAGGCCTAGTTTTACATGGTTTGGAGGGATTTGTTGTATGTTTATCGGTATTTTAGCTTAAGATTATTAGTTCTACATATTGTTCTGTCGTTCGGCACTGTTCTGGTGAGGATGGGAGGTGTAGGAGCATTTGACATGTTTATCTACGTAATTTTACATATCGAAAGTGTTCCATTCTAATGTATTGATGTATCAGGAAGGAGGCAGAAAGTAGTTTGGAACGCGATGGTCAAACGTCTGTATTTGAACTCTTTTGTATATTGTTTTTGTATTTAATTTGAGTGATGTTATTTGCAAGATTTTTAGTGAAGGCAAAATTTTATCGATTCATAAAGAACTATTAGAGGCGTGTAAAGTATTAGGAGCTATGAAGGCCACGTCACAGCTGGATGCCCCAACGCTAAAAATCACACGTCAGGCCGGAGAGCCAATCACAGGGCAGTAGGCGAAGGTGTGTGTGCTGTGACGACAGAGTACGTCAGTTGACTACCAGGCGTGCAGCAGTAAAGGTGAAATCTGTATGTAACGCCGCACGAAAAATGCTTCCAAGTGAAACGTATAAAAGCTTGAGTCGGCGTGTGTTAATAACGTATTGGTGAATCAACTCGAAATTAATGTACTTCACCCTAAATAAAGCTTTCTAAACTGCATTTGAGGCATTATCAGGGAGTCCAGCCAAATTAATACATTCAATTCAATTTCAAACGTTCTCCGTCAATTCAAAATTGGCGCAGAGATTTGGTCTTCGAAATGTAAATTAAGTGCACTAACTTTTATAGAACGCTATTACTCATATGTTTGTGTCAGGTCGTGTATGGAGAATGTGAAAAGGCGTGTTGACCGAAAAAGGTATGTGTAATTGATCTTGCTAAATCACTGGTCCGTGTTTTGATTTATAATCGCCTAAGCATTCAGTTTACTAGTCCGNCCAGTTACCATGTAAATCNGTTTTAATTGTTAGTGTTGTGTTGTTAGGCATTTAAGAAAAAGGGCTTTCCCAACTTTGGGATCGATTTATTTATGGTTGTAAAATGCTCTCAACTTGTTGGGGTGAAACAAATATGAAGGATCAGGGAGAAAAACGATGATAATCCATTTTTTGACGAAAATGATTTAATGGTGCCATCTGTTGGTTTATGAGGTGTACTATCGATATCTAGAATGAGTAAGGGGGAACAACAATGACAGTCCCCTTAAAAATACATTATAAAATAAGAACCAATAGAGAAGAACGATGCTAGTCCCATTCGTTTTCTGTTTTACAAAATATAAGCAAATTGTGACTATCATCGTTTTTCCCCCTGACCCTTCATATGTTATAAAAGGGCTTTAAACTTGTGGCCAATTTGTATANGCTTTCCCAACCTTGGGGCCAAAATAAATAGGTTATAGATTGACTGCTTATTTCTTGTTACACACAAGCTAAACTCTGTTATGTCTTGCACACCTGTAGGTACCAACTTAAAAGGTTTATTACTGAAACTACTTCCATTTCCAATCAACCTGAATTAGCTTTTTAATTACCTGTATTAAAGATCTAAGCATGAAACAAGATATAGCATGTTCTTGTCTACTAAGTGTGCATCGCTGGCAGTTACAAGATAACCTGTCAAAAGGCACGACTTTTTTAATCAAATCTTTTAATGCTAGTATATTTNATACACTTAACCAACTGAGTAGTAGGGCCTAATGTAGTTTTTGCATATGACATGGCACAAGCCAATAAAATGGGAGTTGATGAAACTTCATTATGACCAAGTGGACATTAGATAAAAAAATTATCCATTTCGTAAGTTAGCATAAAATGAACACCTATCTCAAGTCTCAGAACTTTTTTGTTATTAAACTGCACACATTCAAGCATTTAATTTTTACAATGCAAGTGATTAACACGTACTAACATAACACTGATTTATATTCAGCATAAACAAGTGCATACCAAAATTGCTCGTCTCCTGGGAAACGTGACCATTCTCCAAAGCAGAGTTTTTGTCTGTAATATCTTGAGTAGATGTAACCCCATTATCAAGTTCTTTACCTTGTTTAAGTCCTGAAATCATAAAGGAAAAATCTCATTATTAAAGACACAACATGCTCATAAACTCTAGAAGTACACAAGTTTACTGAATTCAATAATACAAAGTTGACCTTTCCTGCCTGGAATACATTTTTCTTCAAATACGTGCAACATACTAAGAATCTTGATAAATCCTACTATGTGATATTACATATTCATCAGTTAAGCATTACTTTCTCATGACATTCTGTGTATTACAAACAATACTTAATACATTTAAGTTCCACAGACCCTGCAAAAAAATTAAGTTGGCTATTAATTTGCACTACGATAANGTGATGTTTAATGCCCTACTGACAACAGAGGTCATTTTACATTTTAGGATGATGAAAAATACTTATTTTGATAAACAGACATTAATGGCCATCACAAACATCCATGCCTTATGCAGGAATGAAATCTACAACCCCTGATAATGTTATATAAAGACAAGAAACTCTTGCCTTATTGCCTTTCAACTGTAAGTTGTGATATTTTCCTGGACGACCTCCAGGCTTCCTCAAGCACCAATTAAATCGTATGGTCCACATCAGTGAAGGTCTGCCCAAATAGCTCTCACCTTAGAGGAGGACAATCTTAGCCAAGGTGCGAGCTATTTGGACAGACCTTCACTGATGTGGACCATACGATTTAATTGGTGCTTGAGGAAGCCTAGAGGTCATCGCAACTGACAGTTGCAAGGGATTAAGGCAAGACTGTCTTTTTATAACATTATCATGTCNTCCTGTTCCAGTTTCANACAAAATTTAAACCACAACCCCTGAATTAGAGCTCAGAATACTAACCATTCATTAGACCAATTTGCACGACTTATGATAAAATGTATATAGCTGAAGTTCCACAAACTATATTAAAAAAGGGGTGTATGGCCTACCTGCTTCATGTGTTTATTTTTTTATGTATTTCTGAGCACTATGTGAAGGGGCTCTAATATGTAAAGGTCTGAAGAAAATAACANAATCAAGATTTTGTTCAAAAATTACACTAGACCATGCACGAAATAGATTGACAGTAAAGCTGCATTTTTATCTTTTAGGACAGCAAAGGTGACTTTTGTGGCATCATAACTTATCAGTTTAACCTGGTGGTAGAATCTGTCTTTTCTCTTCCGGAGATCAAGTAGATACCCCTAACTGTACTTCCAGTTTTGTCACTGGTCGCAAAGATTTTATGCTTATAATGAAAGGTCAGAAATCCACAAGAAATTAAGACTCGAAACTCCTCGCACATAATAGTCTAGGATGCTGATAATTCTTAACGAATTAGAAACTCAATCAGAAGTGTTCGACGGTTAATTCTGAAAATTTAATTTGTAATCTCTGCAAATGAAAGTGACAATGATATGAAAGACAGCAGTCCATCTGTTACACATGTGGACAAAAAGTGTAACCGCATAAACAATTAGAAAGAAACAGATCTCAGTTAATTCACAGCACATGTTATTTATCTTGTTATGTAATGTTTGTAAGAGAACAAATCCCTCTCAATTATAATCAAATTGTGCTTTCACAAGTTGTAGTCATTACTACAGCTTGTTTACACCCAGCAATAACACAACCAAACCATTTTTAAAGTAATACAATACTTTCTTATCATCAAGGTACTTGAATATTTAGAATCTGATGCAATACACTATTAGTAAGCTTTCACATCTCGNTTTACCTCCTCCATTTACAGCACTGCTATCTCTGTTGAGAAGTATTACTTTCTTGTGACCTCTGCCTCTAACAACTGCAGATTCCGAAACTGCTTGCAACAAGGACCCCAGCGAAGAGAAGCCTAGCTGGGCAGGACGACACGGGCGTCCAAAATGCTCCACAAAAGCCTCGTCGAACTTGTTCAGTGGAAGAGAACCACCCTGATGTCTGAGCAACTGCTGGACCTCGCACGAAAATTTGTGCAGAGGCGCTAGCGAGACCAGGTGACCAGTTCCAGTATTGCCTTTCACCTATAAACAAGTTTCAATTCTGTATTAGAAAACCACAACCCTATACTTATTACAATCTATGTTTATAAACATACTGCACTTTTACCAATAAAGATTTGTGAACACTGTATAGTAATAAGTATTACTACAGTCGAACCTGTCTAATTCGAACTTATTTAATTCAAATTTGTGGTTAATTCAAAGTTGTATCTCTGTCCCTTGACATTTGTATTAAAACAATGTAAAAAAAATCACGTGTAATTCAAATTTATTTTGTTTAATTCGAACTATTTTTCAGAAACATTCGTCAAAAGTTTAAACGTAAATAGTTACTTGAATCAAGGCAGCTCTTTTGTTACGACATAAGCATTCGTTGACCATTACTATTGTTCCAATTTCTTGGAATCGGTAATGCGGAGTCAGAATGTAGACGTTNGAGCTTCCTCCCCTCCCCTTATCAAGAAGCCCGCTGTTTGGTCACTTACACATCAGCTGTCGCTACCAAGGTCAAGTCGCATTCAGTTGTCGTCTGACACTGCCGCTGCATGTTACAGCTAGAGTGTTACGTACTGTTGTGACCGTGTTGTATTCCTTGAATCTAGTTGTGTCGCTATGTCTCTGTCAAAACCTCGAGTTCAGTACAAGACAGTCACTTTTGCGGAAAAATCGTGAAGTGGAAAACGTGTGAAGAAAAAAAATCACAGATCGCAAAAGTCTTCAGAATCCCACCAAACACATTTTCTGCCTACCTTAATAATAAGGAAAACATTTTGAACAGTGTGACAAACAAAAGTGGGAAGGACCGAAAAAACAACAACAAGAGGACCGGAAAATACTGATGTCGACTAGTGTTAAAATGGTTTAAGCAAGCGCGCAACAAAAAACTCCATTAAGTAGACCCCTTGTTCGAGCCAAAGCCGAGGAATTTGCTTCCAGTTTAGGCAAATGTGATTTTAAAGCTAGCATGGATTTGTTGGACAGGTTCAAAGACAGAAATTAAATTTCTTTTAAAACTGTTTGTGGTGAGAGAAGCCAATTCCAACATCATTTAAGGCATTGCATCACATGCAGGAACTACAGCGGTATGTTGAAGGCCAGGCCAACATAAGTGAATCTCTTTTCCTAGCTCTCAAGTCTCAACATGATTCAAGAATTTACAAACATAAATAGAATAAATTCAACCCAACAGTTACAGATTTCAAACTTTAAAAAAAATGTAAATAATGTACAGTTGTGCGNTTAAAAAATTATTGATTCATGTAAAAATGACAAATAAATTACCGANTTTTACTACNGTACATGNATTACAATACTGTATTTTTTTTACATAACTTTTCTAATTCAAATTTTTGGATAGTTCGAAATTTTGTTGCGGTCCCTTCAGCTTCAAATGAGACAGGTTCGACTGTATCTAAAAAAAAATACAAAAAAAATTGTACACCATTTGTGAAATAAATCCTATGTCTAAATTTCAATTTTGATTGCCTACTTTTTAAAAATTAACAACCGATTGGCATTTGATATTTTACTAACTGAAATACGATACTGTTAGGTACTCAATTCAGTGTCCCTGAACACCCCTTGGAACATAACTTTTTAGGGGACTCTAGTACGTCAGATCTTTATAATATTGGCAAGAGCGGTTGATCTTGAATAATAAAATATGCAGTTTCCATTTGCAGTTGTTCAAGTAAGTTTGTCACCCCATGGCAGTTGTAGATTTTGTTTATCTAGTGACCAAAGAAATTTGTTTTTATGCAACCTACATGTTGTAGTGTTCTGAAAATAAATTAGAATTCCNAAACAATGACATATTTTAACAATATGTTTACCTACACCNTATAAAAACCTAAATTTATAGGATTTGCTCTCTTGATAAGTAGCGTGCGACCTTTTAAGATTCAACACGCTACAAAAAACCTATTTTCTAGCCTAATATATGCAAAGACATCCAAATAGCTAAAAATAATATATCAAATGTATTTTATGCACTCACCTGCACCATTGAAACAAGTTTGAGCAAATACACATGCGAGCTTCCTCCTTGTCCGAATATCTATCTTTACAGTTCCATAATGGCTCAACATATTGCACTCATAATAAATGCACCTTACCACACTAATATCTGTTCTGCAACAGTCTTATAATGATGGCATAGCTCTGCATCCTTAAATTTAAACTTTGGGTTGATCAATTTGAGTAAATAATGTAAAAAACACTTTGTTATGAATTGAATGAATCTGCTAGTTTAATTTTCTACCAAGAAAAGTGGAGACTGCCAAGCATTTAAGAGGGAAATTCATACAAAATCGTACAATTTAATGTATCAGCTGGAGAACGCTTTATTGTAAACATAAAAGTAAATGAACTAAGTTGTTTACACTTTCGAGGCTTGCTTACTCATGGCCAAATATGGAGTAGCATCAGTGGTGCCAACCTCAAAGACAATGCAATGTTTTGATCAAGGACTTGTGCATATTTCAGCATGTATGCGTGACTGTTGTATACTTTCACACAACTATTATCCTTGGGAAAATTACACTAATAACTTATTTTGTAAAAGGACAAAACAATGATTTTAGCCATATTCACACTCTCAACAGATGGTTCTTTATGCAATTACTAATTTGTGCATACATTTTTCAATTTTAAAATGAATTAGGAACCAAACTAAATTGTTTGTAAAACTTATTTTAATGACCTTACCAATACCAAAGTATAAAACCAAATAACAGAAAAAGTCATATAGTTGCTTGCTTAACTTGTTCTGAAATTGCTGTAACTATTTTAATACAGGTAATTTTTTTAACCAATTATCCCAATTGCATTCTGTTTCAATGTTCTATCTGAATCTAAAGGAACTACAGCATGTTTTTATTTTCCATACATAAATGACTACTCTGAATATTAAATCAACAATTTTACTTCTTAAGGAATGGAGTTCTTGTTTTGAGAAGGCCTTTTCTCAGTTTTGATTCCTTTGTTGAAATAGTACAATTATAACTTAAAAACACAACCCAAATGACAGTAACACTTATGGATGTTGTGTTTAAGTTTATATAGTATTTTAACATTGTTCTAATCACTCTGGAAAGATTTTAGTAAAAATAATAAACTGAAGTCCACACAAAAGCAAAAATGAGCCAATGCAGACTCCCTGTAACTTTTGTTGCACAATATCAATCATTTAACATAAAAAGTCTCCGTAGTAACACATTTATGAAATCAGCAAAGTGCACTGTTCTAATCAGTCTCCAACCTTTAACTTGCTCTTCTGAACCAATTTAATTTTGATAATTTTTCAACAACATTTCCTACACACATTTTAGATACTTAAACTTAACTATAAAAAGGAATACAATTCAAACAGGTCCCACATGGTTTGAAACAGGAGAAGAGACCGCAATATATGATGGAAGAGACATGAAGAGCAGGGTGTAGAGTAGTATGATGGAACCTTAAGGTAACTTGATTGAAGGAAACAAAACCCTGAACTCAAAGACAAGTGTGTCACACTAAATCAGTGGCATTTTCTGATAAGAGAAAACTCCCCTCTCCCTTTTTCTTTCCTTAATAAAATACACTAATACAANGTACAAAACAATGTTTACCACTAACCCACTTAACACAGTGTACAAAGTTTTGAGAGTAATGAAATAAATACTACAAGTCGTGTGATACATTCTTCATCCAGAATGCCCTTTAACGCCTTCTGGATTACATCAATGCTATCAAATCTTGTTCCTTTCGTGGTCATTTTCAGTTTCGGAAACAGAAAAAAGTCTGCGAGACCAAGTTGGGAGAGTACGGTGGGTGGTTGATCTTTTGGATAAAAACTAACCAATGAGAGTGAAAGAATGCAAGGGCACATTGTTATAAAGGAGACACCCATCACCAGACANGTACAGCTCCGGCCAAACGTGCCTAATCTGCTCTGTGCAGCTCGTCGGCTCCCAAGAACAGTGCGCACACGGTCAACATTTGAGAGTTTGTTGCTCGTGGCGGGGCACTCCGGCCTCTTGTAGTCATCCTGTGTCTCTCTTCCTTCCTTGAATCTCTTGTACCAACTAAAAACATTTGCCCGTGTTAAACACTCACTGCATAAGCTTTCTTCATCTTTTCTAATGCCTCTCAACGATTTTCCAAATTTAAAACAAAATTTAATTGCAGTTCTTTGCTTCATTTTAAAGATCGTGACAAGNTTCAAATCACAAACAATTTTTAACTTTCATCCAAGACCACACTTGAAATGGAATTGAATGAAAATATTGCCTTTAACTGATAGATTGCACTACTAGTCCTTCTAAAAAATCGGTCNCAAAACCTTTTGTACACCTAAAATTCACATCCATCCCACATCACTCTAAATATGCACCAACAAAGAAAGTAATACCTGTACAACATCAGCAAGTTCTTTCTGTAAGGTTTCCACTAAGAGTGACTGCCCAAAATGTTTTTGGTATGCNACAAGCAGGTCTGTTAGAGGCATCTGGAAATCTGGTTGTTCACCAAGAATCTTCTTCACCTGAATGCTGTATTGGAGATGGTAGCCTCTGTCAACCAGCGTTATCACGGGGCCTGTTGAAGTTTGCAGTATCTGAAACCAAATAAATTCATGATGACTAACTTACCTTTTTATGATCACATGCAAAGTATGTTTTAAATGCCATAAACAACCTTTTCTTAGCATATCTTAAAATTCAAGCCTATATTCTATTCTACAGTGAAACCCTTATTTTAGGTTGTTTCACCTTGAGACCAGAAAAATGCTGATATTTAAAACTTTTTTTTTCAGCCAGATACTATTTATGTTAAACTTACTTGAGGTGCATGTAAAATTGAAACTTTCAGTCAAATACTTTTCAAGTTTCAACTAGTACTCTTGCCAATTTTATTTACNGTTTTTCTTAAATACTAGAAATTTCATATATTGAAAGTGTAACTCAAAGCAAAATCTCTTCAAATGTAACACTAAAAATCTTCAATTAATATATAAATTACTTACATTACCATCAGAATACCTTGGTAATTCGTACTTATTGCAATGTATTCGTAAGTGCAAAAGGTATTTTATCTATAATGTGAGCAATGGTTTCCTCTTTCACTGTCAATACAAGTTTAATTTTGAAAATTTTAATAATATGTTACAAAACTATCAACATTAAACAAGGTATTCAGGAGGTTTTTGACACTAAATTCCCATTTGGACTATCTCTAGACCTTTCTTTTTCAACCAACAATTCTTTACATTCCCCTCCGTTTTGACTTACCACACATTACTCTTAACATTAAAAATGTCACTGACAATTAGTTTCTTATAATTTTGTAACACATTTCTAAAACATTTTGTTAAGTTAAGGTCTATTTTTCCAATCTGCAAATACTAC
>KZ873737.1:14358-35390 GCA_003456935.1 Machilis hrabei
TACTTGCTATGTTTTGGGAGATCTATCTACTCTTGTCATCATGCATCTTCAAATTGCTTTGAGAATTGGTCTGAAATTTTCTGTCTGTCTGTTCAGGAATTCGAACCAAATATCTACAGTCTAGTATCTTGTTGCCCACTTGCTACCAGAGCACCATTGTTAACATGTTGCCAGGATACACACTATGATGTTGGGTTAGAAAAGAAACTTTTTTTAGGGTGCCTCTTCACACAAGAACACAGTTTGGTTCATACCACTATTATACTTTTGGAGACAGCACGAGAACTGTAAAATAAATATACAATCTTATTATATAGGGTAAGTCAAAAAGATGTTCCAGATTTCAATGATATATTACTCAAGTTTAATTTAAAGCAGGTACACATAATTAGTACAGTTGAAAAGGAAATTTCACCAAGTTTTTTCAGACAAATTACAAATGTTCAACGTGTGCTCCACACGTAACACATCAAGCCGGTAATCCAGTTCNTGCCCAACTCCTTGTAGCATGTTAGGGTCAATTTCTGTGATGTGAACCTACAGTTCAACCAAGTCATTGCAAGTGGTGGCACATACACTCTTTGATGAAACCCCACAAGAAGAAATCACATGGATTAAGATCTGGGGAACGTGGTAGCCAACGCAGCGGTTCGTAATCCCCCGCAGCTGCACGGCCAATCCACCGTTGTGGCAATCGGTTATCGAGGTGGCCCCAAACGTCGTGGGTGCGTGTGGGGTATCGTACTGGTGAAAGATGAACTCTGTCGTCTTCTAGCAGCAGGATGTGCCATTAGTGCAGAATTTCAAGGTAACTCCTCTCACAGTGGCCTCAGAAAAGACTGAAGGGCCCATAAACCTTTCTGTTGTGATCATATTGTTTTTTCACTAACAAAACAAGTGAGGTAAACAATGAAAATTTTGTTTGGTATATATACATATACATTGTCACGAGTATTTTTATTTTAGAGCTGAATTTTATTTTTCCTTTAGTTTTCGCACTTTAAGTCGTGGCTAGTTAATTTTGTCTGTATCCTTTTAATTCTGCAACCAACTGGACTGACACGACTAAGTGTAAATTTTGTTGTAGTTTTATTGATAAGGGACTGTATAAAAACCTTCTTGGGAAAAAAGAGGGAGAAGCGGTCAAGGTGCGTTTGTTTATACTGTTGAGGTTCGTTGTAGATTTAAAGTAAGCAATGCTTTTGGTTTTGTTCTCGTTGATAGAACGAGAGTTGGACTCGCGTATTTGTTTAGCAGTTTATTAGTCGCTGTTGCCCGGTTCATGTGAAACTTTTGGCAAACTGTAGTCTGAATAGTTAAAGTTACATTCTTGACCAAAGTACCGTTGTGGTTACTATCACAGGCACGTACTGTTAAATCTTTGTAGTCCTGTTGACCTATTATTCGATCGACGAAATAGTTCTTTGTGTTTTGGTGCTAAGTGTTNTGAGTAAATGTTTTATAGTACTTTACGATGAATGGAATATTTCTTTTCAGTTATTGTTTTACTCAAGCTATTTGTTGAATGTTCGAGAAGTTACATTTTGTCTTCTGTGAGAAGTTACCTTTTATTTAAACGGCAAGCTAAAGATGTGAAATAGCAGTGAGAGCATGTCTTTTTAATATATACCTACTACTGCATGATAGTGAGAGTCAGTCTTGTGNGGGATGGTAACTAGTGAACAAGCTTGTTAAGAAATCTGTCTTTCTAGCCTATTCTATTCCTTATTAGTTTTGCCATCCTCTAATGTCTTTATTATACAAGTTTGTTGAGGAAATTCATCTTATTTTCTACCAGCGTATTTGGAANAATAAACTCCTTGTGGAAAAGTTAAACATTTGATTGGAGTTCAACTTTTCTGAGGACTCCTTAAGAAACTTGCACTCAACTGATTCTTCCCCTATCGACGGACTGCCTATCTATTTTCGCTTGCAAATGCAGCCCATGTCTACAAATTGTGATTGCCACTTCCATACTGACTTACTGCAGGATGGTCTGTCCCAAATGTCTTTCTTGAATCACTTTACCAGAAAGAAAGAATGGAAACAAAATTGCATAATATATCTTTTCACGTACATATTTTTGACTAGCTGCATACTGCTCACACCAACTTAGTCAACAAAATGTTACTCTGGTATTGATGGGCATTAATATTATAGTGTTAACAACTTCATTTCTTGTGCATATATCAATATATACAAGTTAATCTACATACTGATAAAAAAGTTTAATTTATTTAAGAAGCCACATCTACAGCACACTTTATCCTTCACCACAAATAATGTTTAACATTGAAGTTAGAAGCAAATATTACACTACAATCCCCACACGTAAACATGCAAAATGTAACTTACTTCATTATAACAAAGTGATAAAGGAGATTATACCAACCACAATGTACGTAACACTATGAAAAGCTGTTATTTCATAAGCACTTACCTGATTAACAACTTGAAGCATAAAGCTAACACACACAAAGCACCAAACTACAACAAATATTTGTGCAATTAAATGTTGAGCCCACACACCATGCAAGACAGAAGTCAACCAAATATTCTAGGCAATTAAACGGACACTTCAACTGGATGTTAATCAGCACAACATACAAATACACAACTGGCTCTAGTTCGAACTACATGTATGCAGGCATGCTGCTCAAGTGCCTGTACTTATAAAGTCAAGGGCCGTTTCATAATAAAAACAGGTCCGCTTAACCTGTGTTCACCTGCTTTTAACCACACCAGCACACACAAATTATGTGGCTATGTTTTCAAATGCAAGTAAGCCTATTCACAATTGAAGTAGCAGCTTGCACTACATATTAATGTTCATAGAATTCTACCTGCTTCCGGTTTTAACCAAAATATTACAGAATGTTTTGATCATTCTCGTCAGGCAGATGTGCTTTTTGTTACGGACACCGTTTTGAGATTTCGATGTGTAAGCTCAAACAAAACTGATGTCATTGATAATGTTCGATTTTCCTCAGAATATACACTAACATTTCACTCTTCACATGTATGTATTGGAAAAAATCTCTGGTTGTTTCCTTAATTTCCAAAACAAACTATTGTATTCACTGTTGATTTCTTTCTTATAAATCTCGTTAACTCCTTTTTCTTCCTCTCTACTTTTGTGTGCATGCTGTCTAAATTAATAAAAATTCACCAAAAAATATTGACATGCTGACTAGACATCTGTACACAAACTAGAACCAGGTAAAATAGTTTTAGCCCGCTTTCTTTGTAAACTCTATCTGAACCCACCTGCTTTCGTTATGAAACAGACCTAGCATGCCACTGCAAAGGGAAAAGCAAACTTCTATACAAATGCACACAACATTCAGTGCATAAAATGGCAAAGATGACTACAGCATCTCAGCAAGAGAAATCTTTTCCTTTGTAATAACCCCACTTCACCAATAATATAAACTCCATACAACTGGATAAAATTTCCTGGGCCATTGTTTTATTTGGTACACTTGTTAGGTCTGTTACAATCCTTTAATTTTTTAACACCTTCACCCTCAATCAAGTCCTTATTATTATAACTACTGTAACTACTGCCATATTACACTTGCAACCCAATTACAGAAATAAAGTCTTGTGAAATAAACTGACTTCCGTTCAGCAAGATGCTACTATAATTTTGTATCACCAACTTTATTTCAACGATTTCATTACAAGTGTAACATGAAACCAAATATCTTCTACTGCTGATTTCAACTGTCTCACAATCAGTTCTGGATTTTATAAGCAAATACATTTTACAAGTGAAGGGTGGTTCTTTTATGGGTTTTTTACTACTTTTAACCAGTAGGACTACCCTGTAAACAAAGAACTCATGTTTCTACATATAACATCACACACACCAGAGAACAAAGGTAGACAATTTTTCTATATACAGGAACTTATTTAATTACTAATTTGGATAAAGAAAAAACATGATACTTAAAATTCAGTTACGCTAGGTACTACAATTGTAAAAAGGGTATATTCTACAAGTTAATTATTCTATAGCAAATTAAAAAATAATAAACAGACTGGAGTCCTAAGCACGTTAGAATTATAGGTAAAGGTCAGTAACAAGTAATCCTAAACACCAACGAGCACCATGCCCTACAATTCTAATTTCACACACAGATTTTGAAGCCATCTAAAAGATACCTTGACTATGTCGGGAATTGCTTCAAAGAGTTCGATCAACTTTGTGAATCCATAATCTGCAACACGGCATTGACGCCCAAAATGGTGGTGGTAAGCTGGGATGAATTTGTTGAAGAGCATGCTGCACTGGGGGGCGTGACGCAACAGCTCTAGCGTCTGGAAAGGGCAGTAGGCTATCAGCTATGTGATAGGAGCTACAGAATTTGTTCGACTCAAGTAAATTACAACTAATTCTACAAAAGGAACCTTACACACAGTACCATATTCAAATCCCACATGAAATCTGCAGTTGCCATGTTATCTGAGCTATACAACTGAATCAGTATGCTCAGCAAGCATCAGGGGACATCCTAGGTTGTCTCCATACTAACTTGGTACATTAATTTTGGTTGCACTGATGGGTCCCTACTAAGAGACATTCAAACAACCTAGCTTCTTTTTAAATTATATCAATATCTTTAACAGATTACAACTATTGCTTACTTACTGTACAAATTTAAAGTGGAGATTGAATATGGTCTTGTGCAAGATTCCCCTGTAAGAATGCTTTCTCAAACATTGTAATTCTTATGTATAAGGCTTTGTATTTACAGCAATAGTGTTAGTGTACAGATGTAATAAAACGGCAATATATAATATAAAAAGGTGTATACTTTTAATATACAAGTGATTATGATTATGTGAGGTTTCACGGCTACTCAACACACATGGGTCATTCGAGCCGGTTTACATATCCACTACTCACTATTTTTATGAAGGTGATGATGAACACTTTTTATTGAGACAGTGAATAACACCCAGCCGTAGCCAGGAATCGAACCTGGGACCTCCAGCGTGCAAGGCCAAGTGGCTACCCACTAGGCTGCCGGGACCGGCTTTAATATACAATCTTTGAGGAATCGTGACAAACTTACCTTCCTAATGAGCATCATACACTACACTAATGTTTTGCTACACCAGCACTAAAAGACTGCAGATAACCTTTTGTACATAACCTTATTAAGTTTGGATAAATAAATCAATATTTATACTGTTACATATGTTCTTAATAAAAGGCGCTTGTGTGGCTTATTAATGGTTTAGTATCCGCATACCATGCAAATGACCGTGGTTTGAGCCCCACTTGTAAGAATGTTTTTATTTCAAACAGTCATTCTTCAGCTTTTTATTTGTGAACGATACATAGTATTAATTTTTTAATAAATATTAATAACAAAAGGACAGTAGTCTCAGGCACAGTAAGTGACCTATCTTCTTACCGAGATTTACTTATATTCAAACTATGATTCAATCTATGACATGTTTATTTTTTTTTCGGTAATGAAACCCTAAATAAAAAAATTTGTATATACAACATAGTCTTGTATTTTTTAGTTTAACACACTGTCGAACGTTTTAATAGGAATTCATTTACACCCTGTATATGAATATTAAGTCATTTTAAGGAATACTAAAAGGATGTACAAGCTAGGCAACTCCATACAGATGACAGGAAAAAGGAACAACTATGCTAGCTAGTGTTGTAACGATACTTGAAAAACCGATCCCAAATCGGTTTCACAGATATTTTTACCGATACCAATATTTCCTGGCCCCTTACCATTTTAAATTGTAGAATAATAGTATATTACAGGTGCTTAAAATAAAATAAAAATAGGGGAGGGAATAGATGCAGTAGCAGAGTAGAGACATTTTAAAGATGAACCGGGGGTGGGGTGGCATGTGGGGAGGGGAGTAAGGCCTAAAGTAACGTTGAATATACTATGCGCATGAACATAGTCCATCCGATCGGCAGCAATGAAGACCGTGGCACTTTCATACAGATGATATATGTCACATGCTGCTTTAAACATATTTCTACATAAATAAAAAAAGTGATAATTGTTATCTCTATAGATGTACGTAATGAAAGACTGCATGAATAAATACTGATACTGCACTTAAAAAATAAATGTACAGAAGCTTTTATTAATAGAAATGCTATTGTTTGCCTTTATGGTACTTTAGTTGTTTTTGTTTTAATATTTTCTTTGTTGTCTGGACTGACAATATTTGTTTCTCTCTTGTTCTGGGACTAGTATATTTTATTATTTGATGTTCATGTTAATTTTGAAATAGAGGAGTAGGCCTACTCAATTTGTGTCGCTCCCTTACGCCGTTTAACACGCTAAAAGGTCCTCTATAATCAAGCTTCATCATCGTTGCCGGTGAGGCGGACTAATTCCAGAGTTAAGATTGAGTCGTCAGTTTCCAATATTTTTGAACCGATATAGTACGTGTTTTCATTCTAACATTTAAGTACTCTACACCAGAAGATTAATTAATGACCGACTACAGCTTATCTCATCGGAAAACAAAGTTTTATTCTTGATTTAGCAGCCATTCACTTCGCAGTATTTAGGGTATTGACATATGACAAATAGTTATTTCAAGAATAGACAGATGTCATTCCTTTACCTTTTTATGATCTCTTGAAAAATTCTTTGAATTATTATTCTGTCAATCACCGATACATCACACTATCGGAAGACTTACGATACAATAATATCTGCCAATACCGATAATCAGTATCGTTACAACACTAATGTTAGGTTTCAATTATTATTTAAGTACCAAGCTGAACAAACTGCAGTTGATAAAAAAGACCAGAGTTCAGGTTTGGAAATCAGACCACATATGCAAAACTATGTGCAAAAGAAAAATGCATAGGTTGCAAAGAGCTCTAAAGGCTAAAAATAGGTCTTGCAGAAAATATACGTATTTTCCCGCACTGCAATTTGGAGTTTTTTTTTCTAGTTTAAACTACATAAAAAAATCACTTTTTAATCAGGTTTAGGACATAGAAGAAACTACAGATTACAAGTGACACTAAGCTTAGTAAATATAGCGCACCATTCATTCATCTGGCAACATGCCACAAATATTCAGAGCATTTTACATACGATATTCCTGTCAAGGACACTGGATTTGTTTCCCAAGGAAATCCAATAAAACTTAAAATTTATAAAGTTCATTAATTTTGGTTCCATATCAGAACATCTAACCAAGCTAATACAAAATTGAGATTTTCTAAATTGCCAATTTCTGAATGGCTTGTATTAAGGCCACAACATATGCAATTACTTAATATTGTCATGGATGTGTGTGTATTAACAGTGTTGACACATTCAATAAAGTTTTGTTTTTACAAGTATAAACTTGGAACAAAGAGAAGTGAATATAACAGCAAGGATTATCAATGAATAAACAAAATCTAGATGACCAACCAATTATCTAATTCAGTGGTTCTCAACTTTTTATCCATTGCGACAAATATATGACACCACTGGCTATAATCCACTTTAAGTGAACACGTTTTGCTAAAACGCTTTTTCACTTATATGACACTGAACAGGGAAAGATCTTACAAAGCCTTTTCTGTGTTTGCAATTAACACTTTTCTTTCAAATAAGACTGACTAGTCTATTAATTATTCATATTTTTCTAAGTGAAATACAAAAACATTAATTAATTCTGTAAAAGTTGGGTCTGAAGCCTTGTTCCTAATGTGCTCACCTGTAATGGCATAATCGTGCATTTTATTCCAGTTGAAACGAGGTAGGTTTTTACAACCTCCCAAACTAAGATCTAACAAATGTTCAACAATGAAATGTTGTCCTAGTTTGGTACTAATCATAAACAATAACCGTAAGTTATTTATCTGCGACATATGTTATTAAAATGACAAAAAGCATAAATGCTCACTGGTAAAAGTATTAGCAAAACAATTCAACATTTTTAATATATCCATAAAACACTAATTTTAATCATCTTATTTGATATATAATGGGTTTTTTCCCCCTTAATCTCTCACAAATTTTACTAATGGAAGTCCAGTATCTTACTTTAAAATGCAGATCAAAATTTTTGCAGACATTTTTAAAACATTTGGGAATGTCCTAACAGCAATTTAACGTCAAGATATAATTTATACACTTATACTTGTATAAATGAAGGAACTGAAAAAAACTCCTGTATTTATATACTCAGACATTGTCACTCTTGCTTTCACCAAATGATTATTCTGAAGCAAAGGCATTCCTGTGTACATTTGCAGTCAAACACCATTACCCAGAAAAGACCTACCTCTGCTGCAAATTGTGCAGTTCGCTCGATTTCTTCCGGCGTCTGTTCACGTTTGGGAATGGCAATCAGTTTGTCTGGTCCTGAAGATGTGACCAGAACTGTATTTTCTGAAACTTCTGTTAACATGTCTGATATTTCACAAACACCAAAATCAACTATGTTAAAAGTGCGATTCATCACTTTCTGATACAGCGCAGGCAATTCCGACAGCATGAACTGCTTGCTGGCTTGAGACTTGAGTACTCTTAGAAGTTCAGACGTAAAACGTCTGATCTGTGCTTTGTGTGCGAGAGTTATTGTTCGTTTATTGCCTTCTCCCATCACCTGGAACAAAAGTGGTAGTGATTAGATAAAGGATGTTTTAGCGCTACTCAACTTAAACTAATGTTTCTGCCTCATACCTGAACAACTCCTGGAAGAGCATCAAACAGGTCGGCCAGCTTTGTAAAGCCGTAGTCTGCCACGCGACACTGGCGACCAAAGTGATGGTGGTAAGCTGGTACAAAACGGTTGAAAGCCAAGCGACAACAGGGAGTAGTCTTCAAAAGATCGACCACCTCTCGACTAAAAAGCTCCAACTGTCCAGCAAGCTGAGGGCTCACACTACGTGCAATGTCTGTAATGCATAAATATAAATAATTTAGGCTGTGAAAACAAGGTTCACAAATGTTCTCAATTTAGAATGAATAGGAAAATCGTTAGGGTTTCTTACATTAATCTTTCACCTACAATGTTATGTATTTGGTGTTGCATCTAGGGCTGTTGCAATTACAGATTTTCTTTTGCAAAGTACTTGGAATACAGCACAAGCCAATTCCTGTAATTTTTACACTGAACAGGGGAATTCAAATGTGCTCACTGACTTTACATATAGTTATTTAAAAAAAATTGTTTATGCAGTATCTAACATACAAAACAAACAAAATTTCAAATCTATTTTTTAAGTTTCAAATTTACAATTGCAATAAAGATTTAAAATTCAGACATGAAATGTTACGATTTGTACGGAAAGGTCAGTCATATTTGGAAAACAAACAACATATTTGAAGTCTGAATCTTAAACATTTCTCAAAATCCTTCAAACTATTCTAGAAGTTCAACATTTTTATTTTGGNTGGTCATAATAGGCAGAAACTACAGACACTTATAGGGTGTGGTCAAATGAAATGGTGACGGGGGTCCCTGACAAAAACTCGCATACCTGTTCAAAGTCACTGCCGTGAGCCTGTACTATGTTATTATTGGATCCTAAAACGAAGTTTAATGCACATTACACAGACTCTTAGAACATACTCACCTAATCTTATGCTAATATAAAACAGATCTGGTACTTTCCTAATACCATAGTAATTACAAATGTTGTAATACTAACCTTCCAAATTGGGTTGTAGATCCACACCCAATTTACTCTTCTGCCATTCCAACATCTTCAGCCGAGAATCCACCACCGTTAACTGCACACCTGGTACACAACTAACCAAATGCTCCAATGGCACACCATTCTCTTCTATTTCCAATTCTCCAAATTCAGCCCTATAGCACCATGGAAGGCTAAACAGAGAGGAAAAGAAAATTTCCAATTAACAAATTTAGAAACAGAGCAACCTGATATCCAGAAGCATAATTTCTAGCCAATGTGCAGTAAACTATACTTTTCCCAGTAGATAATGAAATTTAGCAGATTTAATTCATTAGCGAATATGTGTGTAGTGGCCAGATACTCCACTGATATCCCTTGAAATTTAAATTTAAGGGTGCAGATCTTATGCATCACCATAAGACTGATGCAAAATAAGGCTATAGTCAACTGATGACATGTCTGGAAGGTTCCCTTTTTACGAGTGCTATGTATTCAGCGATTGTGAAACTACAGCCTAAATATAAATATTCAGACAAGGTGGTCACCCACGTCTCTGAAATCGTTGAAAGAACTTCAATTTTAATATTCAGATTTTTATCAACCATATCCCAAATAAGCACAATCTATTCCTTTTATCTGCCCATTACAAACCCACACAAACTAAATGCACAAAAATATAATTCTCGCATCACAACAGTTTGTAACTGGAATACAGAACATGTATTTAATTTATGCCATCATATTTACATTTATAACATTCCTCTACTAAACTTTCACTCACCTTAACAGTGGCAGAGTTCCTTGATGTCCTTGCAGTAAGGAATGGATCTTTACAGAAAATGCTTCTAGTCCAATGAGAACATTAGGCAGAGCCTCTTCATCCTGTTCTGCCCAACCGCGATCGCACAAGTTGCCACGTGGTGGACAATGCAGAGAGCAATAAGCTGGCTCTATTTCCTAGAATAAAAAANAATAAAAACAAAAGCAGAAAAAGCTGCTATGAACCAATTACATAACAAATTCACCTAAATGAGTTGAAAACACTGTACACTGTTTTTATGGTATCCACGGTAGCCACTTTAAAATTATAGATGCACTGCTTTCACCTTCAAAGTGCAGATGGTAGACCATAATAAACACTTGTCAGAACAGCAAAATAGCTGCACTCTAATAGCAAAAACTTCCACAACTGTGCAAGTTTTTCCTTGTGGTTTTAGGATTTCACCATTGTTTTTAACACATATTGAAGTGATTGAAGCACCATATAAACAAAAAACAACTTTCAGTTTACTATATTTGAAAAAGACTTTTAAAAGAACTAATTTGATTTTGCACTTATTTATTGTTCATTGTGAATTGCATGACAGAACCATAAGTCTAACTAGGCAGACATACTTGAGTCCCATGAGAAAATTTAAATCGTAAACACGAAATTGTGTAGCAACTATGAAGAGTGCCAAAACTGTTTCCTGTGGCAATTAAAATCTTGAAGCAATACCTAGGCACTATGCTTCTCAATTAATTGAATTGTAGCTAATGTTATCAGAAGGCTTTAGCAGGATAAAATCAATAAATTAAATAGAAAGCTTCAAATCTTCATTTGGCACCATGTATTTTCACATCACATTGTTAATTGAGATAATTATCAGTTTTTAAGATGTTAAAAATATTAAGGGAGAACTAATAAAAAAGCCATAGAAGCACTTTTAAAAAATATACCAACCCCAAAACAAAGAACAATAATACAAACAACAGCTGTGAAAGCTTAAGACTGAAATTTCTTTCACTACATTGTGGATCAAGTCCAATACAATACAGTGGTTTTTAAAGTGATTTTTTTTTATTTTGGCGACACCAGGCTCAATGAGGTGAAAATCAATCTCAACAGCTGCCATTTAATTTGTCCAAATTTAATAATTACTGGATTTGTTTTTTTTTCGTGTGTATGTATGCCATAGGAAGACAAATTTGAGCCCGACTGGAGGCGCTCATGAAAACTTGGCTAAAAAATCTGTTCCGCCAACACATTTTAGCATTCAGTCCTCATCCAAGACTTAATCTGCTTCTACCAACTCTCTATCCACACGAGACCTATACTCGATCCAGAGACGCAAGAAAAGTGTATAAATAGTTTCCTGTAATATATAAGCCAACAATTCCTACATTTCACATCACAAAAGGTTTTGGGCTTGAAATCTGCTATAGGCTACAAGTTATAGAATACTGAATTGTATGCTAATGGCCACCTCCCACGACAAGATTATGGAAATAGTTTCGCAAGAGGAACTGGTCTGAAATTAACGTGATAATCTTAAGCGCACCGCCCACGACGCTATTTTACAAAAGAGTTTCATACTCACTTTTAACTTCACTTTCAATTTGCTTCCTGTAAACACAAATGTCCTGCTAGATCCAGAGTGATTGCAACTTCTGCAAGCAGTGATTTAAATTTTACTTTCTTTAATAAGCCTTTACTAATCACCCTACCTAACCTAACTGAGCTGACCTAATAATTAAGTATATTGCATTTATGTTTTTTTCCGAAGTCGTCCATTACACCTCAATTAATTTTCATGCACACTCTCGATCTAATGAATCCATTAAACACAAAACATAGCAGGCGTTCTGATTGGTGGTTGTTGTTACCTGTCCTTTCATAAAATATTTTACCTGATACGAAGCCGTTCCAAGAATGTATGTGATTGGTTGTCTCTTACCCAATAGGAACTATCCTACCAAAAATTGTAGAGAAATCCCTGGAATTGGGCTCTTATACTATTCGCAAACACCACTATCTTATAAAACTCTTGCAATAATCATCTCGTGGGAGGTGGACATAAGGAACTAATCCTTCTGCAAACCTGCACCTAATATATTCCAACACAAGATAAATTTTCCAGGTCAATTTTTAGCAAAAAAAAAAACTTCATGACACTTGAGCATTGTGCTGTCCGACATCAGTAATCATGTGTTTATTGGCAAGCTCACAAAGTGCACTGTGCGTAACCGACAGGTTGGCCTAGTGGTTAGAGTGCTCGCCTCCTGATCGGGAGGTCCCGGGTTCAAATCCAGGGGCCGGCTCCTAGTCCTGGGTAAAAGGGTTATCCTACGAGTCTGCCCGTGAAGCACTATGGTATGATCGTAGGCGTGTTCCGAGAGGCACGTTAAAGGCGGGTCCCATCGAAAAGTGTTCGATGTAAAAGATCCCACCTCCGGCTATGTGTCGGCTGAGTGGCAAAATTCAAAATTCAGTTACCCTGAAGCGTCATTACGACGCGGATGGGGTCTCCATTAGACCTGACATGTCATAACAGTGGGACCATAATCCAATAGCAATGCACTGTGCCTACTTGTTTCTGTCAACTGAATATAACTAGAATACACAAAAAGTAAATTCAACCAAGATTCCAAAAATTTGTTTATAGGATACCCAGGCCAATTTTACAAGTTCCCTGACATTCCTCTGAATACCTAAATTTTCAGGCTTCTCCCCATTTTACAGTTAGCTGCACTCTTAACTAATCAATACTTTGTATGGCAAAATAAGTATGATTTACTCTTACCTGCGATGCAGTTGAACTGATCGGTGAAGGTGTATTTCTGTATTCGGGACTAAGTCCCACCATTCTTCCAGTCACTTCATCAGTGACAGTGATGGCATCCTTCATCTTGTATATATCAGACACTGAAACTGAACAGTGAAATCTACTTTCAAGAAGTTCACGAAATTTGAACAGGGGCAAACGTCGACCTGGGACTTCCAATAAGAGAGCAATCATCTGGGACCTGAAAGATATTGTTTAAAAATATTAAGTGACATGTTCATTTCCTGTTTACATTCATTCATAAATGTATTCATTTCTCCTGCAACAATTTACAAGGTCAGATAAGATCAAACTTCTCGAGTGATCACCGAACCTGGAATCAAGATAGTGAATCTTTAACAAATCACAATCGACTCTACGGGTACTCAGACTCGGCCTCTTGTTTGTCATCATTCCTTGATGCTGTAGATCTTAATGAATGACTGATGATAGTAAATGGTTCTAACAACTTAAGTATAATCCACACAGTAGCTATTTCAGGACGATCCAATCTTGTCACTCCGCAAGGCCAGTGGTGAACACTGAACACTCGTCCATGGGAACCACTAATTAACGTCCCTCCCAGGACACATTTAATGATACCTTAACATTGTGTACTTGATCCTTTATTCTCGAATGAGTGTAACGCCAATAAGCTCTGTGGACTGTCTTTGAATTTGTTCTTAAGTTTTGTAATTTATTTCTGTTGAAAGTAAGGTAAAAACTGCATTACTACTACTATATTACATACTATGCAACACATTACAGTTATAAGTAAATCAATGAAGTCATTTCTGTTGCGATGCCAAACTGAATCCCGATCAACAATAGCCGAACGTGGAGAGGCGTTGTCGTAATGAAGGATCCAACGCTTGTCTTTCCACAATTCAGGGCGGACATGATGAATACGCTCTCGGAGGCGTTTAAAAACTTAAACATAGAAGGCAGCTTTCAGCGTTTGATGGGGCCACGAACTCGAAGTACACAATTCCACCGTTGTCCTGGCCACGAACTCAAAGTACACAATTCCACCGTTGTCCTGGCATGGCAGGGGATCCCTTTCGTGGATCGTCGTCCACTTCTACCCCCTCTTGAAAACATTTTACCCACTTAAAACGGTAGCATGCTGCAAGGTGGACTCTTTGTAAACATCTTGTTTATCCCTGCACCAGTCTTCCAAGTTTAACGAGAAATTTAATGCTCAATCAAAACATTCCGCTCCACATTTAAAAAAAAAAATCTGCCAGTGCAAGGCTACAATAACAACTGTAAAACGGACACACTGTATTCAATCACGGCAATCGATGCCTGAACATGTTGCGAATGTGCACACTGCTGCCACAAGGCAAGAAATAAAGGCAGTCTAAACTTTTTTTGGACACCTTGTATTTCGGCAGATTGGTATGAGCAGATATATTTGGGCATTACCGATAAATACAGACCATCTTTATCAGCAGAAAATGGAGTCAATATACTTTTCCAGAAACGTAAAAAAAAAAAGCTTCAGAAAGAACAGTTGACAGAGAATGGATTTTTTTTTTATTATTTATTTACTTGAGAGCCATTTCCCACCTCCATGAAACAAAAGCAAAGCACGAGGAACATCCATTCCTTCTTCAACATTTATTTGTTTAACAGAATATTTTTAGGTTGCCATTTTATAAGAAAAAAAGTACCATGCTTGAATTAGAATTAAGTTCTGGTCTCTGTTCTAAATTACAGTAAATCTTTTCATTCTGCACATCAAACTTTTATTTACACTAATGGATTTTTGTGTGAACTAAATAATACTTATACGCTTGTCATTGCATTTTCCTATTTCAATGCTTTTTATTTCATATTTTGATCAAGCACTCTCATCTATCGGTAAGCACTATATTGACTAATTACATCTACAGTGTCTCCTTTTATCATTACCAATCGTATGTTGCTTTATCCCATATTTTGCACAGGCACTATTGGTAAAGGGTATATCTGTTTAATATATCAGCTATATCAAATTTTTTATCACTACTATCTGCTTTTTCCTATATCAGTACATCCCTAAAAATAAGTACTCAAACCACTTTAAATGGTAAGAGGTTACAAACAACAATGTATAAATCATAACAGCAAATTTAAATTAACTTTGTATAGACACAATTACACTAACTTCTGTACTTACTTGAGCATCTGGAAGTTTGGAGAGCCCGTGTTTGCGTACGAGATAACTATGCGCTTAAAACCTATTTTGACTCGATGCAGCTGTGAAATTGCAAACTGTGCATCTTGAGGGGAAGGAACTTTAACAGTGGCAGCTAAGTTACCATCAGACTGAACAAATACTGACACATGAAGAACCTGAAATGAAACAAGTTACACACCTATTTATAATCCGTTTCCTCCAGCCCTTCTTCTAAGTGATACAACTACAACTATTATGCATTTAAGCCAAAGTTATGATCTCCACTTACATTATTAATTCAATCAATTACAATATCCATGCAACAAAAGTCATAAAAGATTTTACAGTCAAATGACAATGGATCTAATTTACTGAAGTTATCCAGTAAAATTAAGACTTTCCTAAAATCTCCTGTAAACACAAGTGAAAAGTAGACAAACAGAAGAACAAAATGGAATGCAGATTATAAATTGTTTATGAATGTTTTTTTTAATCAAAAGTCTATTTACTTTTCTTAAAAATATGCCCTAAATATGATTTTAGTTAAAAAAAAAAAAAATTAACTCTAGAAGACGTTCTACATCTAATTCTAAAAATCGAACAATCAAGAGTGGAAGGACTGATAGTGAGTTCCAAGCAAATTGTCATTTTATATCCTATGGATGAAATAATTACTTCATTTCAGGGTCACAAGATGGGGACACATTACACCAAAATTTATTCTGCAATAAAACTGTAAATATAAAAAAGGACATTTAACTTTCTCACTCATTATCTTAAGTGACAAAACAATTTAATCTTGCTTTTAACGTATACATCAGGAAAAACCTTACAGGACCAGAGCCTGTAAACATCCATATAAATGGCCCCACTGCTCAGTTTGGCTTCATTTCAATTACATCACTTTAAGAAGCATGTCCACAATAGAAGCACAGCATATTAAAATAAAAATAACAGCACACTTAAACCAGGTACTGGAAATAATGCCTCTTAAGAACAAACTACAAAGAGGGATTTGTTACTCTGTCTCATACTCAACTTAGTAAAATATAAAACATTTCCTAAAAGATTAAACTTACCATGACATGTTCACTGAAGAGGGAGAACAAAATGCATTTCATCTCTTTGGCATCAATGGATTGATCAAGATTTGTAATTTGAAGCTCAACAGGATTGACAGATAAATCTGGTGGTATCAACAACAATGCACTACTTGGATTTGGAGATAAACTCTTGCGTGATATCTGAAACAAAACAGTTTAAATCACACTTCCATTTGAAAAGATTATTTTACATTCACTATTCTCTAATAACACTTAAGGGGATTCCACTCTACTACTTAGTTCAGCCGCGTCCAGAGTGGACGGCATCCATAGCACCATTGCGTGTCAAAATTTTGATACAATGATACGCAACGGTCTTGATTGCTCATTTGTCGGTCCTTTGCAGTCACATCAAAGGGATGTTACGCAACGCAGGATAGCCAGTCTGGACGTTTCAATTAAGTTCCGCAGTGGATTGCACACAGTAAACGCCAAAAGAGTATTTTGTGCTCGTGTTTAGTGTATTTAAAATACTGTTCTTTTAGTATATAAACACAGTCATTTTATATCTGAATTTAAATGGAGTGGAGTGAGGACGACTTGATTAAGGTAGATGTATGTGGCTGCTGCTAATCTCGAAGATGTGGTCATTGCTGCTTGATATCTTGATTCAAACGTGTATCATGTTTCTAATACGGATACGCAAAGATAATATGGGAGGAAAATAAGCCCCGTTGAACCGTATCATATCGCTGGATTGATACGATACAAGGATATGCAACAAGTCTGGGCCCGGCTTTAGACGTTTATTGTCTGGTTAGCTCTTCTTGCTACATTTCAAGAGATATTTCTACACTCGTCATCAGGACTTTTGAAAATCGCTGCGGAGAATGGGAAAGAATGCAAAACTCTCTCCAGATGTCGTGTCGGACATAGACAACAGAAGTGAAGATAANGCTTCTTGCTACACAATTATTTGCTGTGTATTTTTTATGGAGTCATTACAACAAACAAGTTTATATTATTTCTTTTTCCACATATTTAAAAAATATACAGTTCATGGTCATTAATTCGGCTGCGAAGTGAGCTGAAAAGTATACGAGCATTTCAGCATGGAAAAAAAGCTTAGCTGCTCCACCAACAACCAGTCACAGCTGCATTTGTATTGTGGCATATGAACTAGTTAGGTCTGTTTCAGTGCCAGATGTACTCAAGAATGTATAGCACCAAATATATGTATTAATCAATACTGAAAGACCTATTCAATGTTGCATTAGTGTAGGCTATATCAGACATCACCCTAGTTTGAGTAAAGTGTAGTGTGATGTCTGATACAGTGACCACTTAAGGAGGATGTCTGCATAAATTGCAACAAAAAAGTGCTAAAAGTCATCAGACACCATGTTACATAGAACTTTAGTGTGAGGTACAACTTGCAACAATGCAACTACTAGCCTATAACCTTATGCTTTATTTTAAATATTATTTACAGATTTTTATGCTTGTGATTGAATGTGACTACAATGTAAACAAGATCAAAATGATTATTTAGTCATTATTAGGGCATGTGGCCTACAAAGACTACGCCTTCACTACGAAGCTTATCCAGTCCTTTTAAAATATGCAGTAAAGCTGTACTTATTAATAATTATGGGACAATTTACACTGGTCTCATTATCAGAAATCACCCTATGCACCATCAGGCTNCACCTGATAAAATTAATCTGTATGACTACCTGTTACAGGATGTCTCTAGACAAAATTATTGATACAAAATTAAATCACGGATAGAACTAAGTGTAGGGAGCAATTTTTACCAGTGAACCCATGCCTGGAACCGACTCATTAACACTTTATGAGTACTGAAAGTGCACATAAATTTGGCAACGTTGCCCACTCACTCGCGGCACCCAGTGTGCTCGTGGTTTTCAACTTTGTGCTTACGAGAGTCGTAGCTCAGTGCCTGCGGTTTGAGGTGATGACTAACGGTCTTCGAGTCCGGCACCGGTCAAAGAAGACCGTTGGTCATCACCTCAAACTGCAGGCACTGAGCTACAACGGCAGAGCAAACAACTCTGCTCTCGTTGTAAGCAGAAAGTTGAAAACCACATNAGCACACTGGGTGCCGCAAGTGAGTGGGCAACATTGCCAAATTTATGCGCACTTTCAGTACTCCTAGGGTGTTAACGAGTCCATTCCGAACATGGGTTCACTGGTAAAAATTGCTCCCTACACTTAGTTCTATCCATGATTTAATTCTGTATCAATAATTTTGCAATACCCTGTAGAAAAAATAAACTGAAAACTTATCCACTTCTTACACTTTTTGAAAGTAATAAAAATACACTATTACAGTTGTGTTTGTTAAAAGACTTGAGTGAACATACCATATTGCCCAACTTGTTATTGTAGGCCTAATATGTACAATAAATATACTTGTTATTATTGTTATTAAGCGATTGTTAGAATCCGGTTGTCTTTTCTTAATTGAAAAATATACGAACTAAAATCCTTTAAATAGAAAATAAAAAAACAACTATAAGTAATGTATACATCATCATGATGTATTTTGGTTTCAAGTGCACACAGCACAAAACTTCTCTCTTTAGGCACAGTACTTTTAGGGTTCACTCTATTTTCCATTTTTTTATCTCACTATCCTTGGGAATTGTATGGCCACCTTTTTTGGTATAACCTAACGATGCACTGCTCAATTTAAAAAGAAATTCGAGGCTAAAGCACATTTTCTCATAAAAACATCTTCCAGTTGTTGCTTTGAGTTGACACACCTTGCGGTGGAGTTTGTCGGTTATCCTCCCCATTGATCTGAAATTTCTCTGCCGTCTGCTATAGGATTTGAGCCCAAAATACACAGGTGCGTATATTGTCCACCTGGCTAGCTGTGTGGGTAACATGCTCCACAGAGGATTGTGAAATTGCATGTTTGAATTCCAGAGCCACATAGACATTTTAAACAATTTGAAGGTGCCTCATGACAAGAGTATGTAGCAATTACGGCTAACAAGACAAGGATAATGTCCAACTTAGTACGGAAATTAATAAACCATTGTCAAAAGAATTCAGATTAAAAGGGGATGTCAGGTAAAGAGGAACAGGAACTGAAATTGCTGCCTAATAGCAATCAATGTCCTACCATGTTTTTGTAGTGATATGTTATCAACACAGGTTTCTTAAACTAGAGTTCAGCAAATGTTATAAATCATGCTTAACTTAATAAGACCCAATTATAAGAAATTGACCCAAATTTCAAATAAAACAAATCTACTAAAATACGTATCAAACTCNATTACTAAGCATGTTTATGAATCCAAGAGAAGTTTTTCTGGTCAGATATGACAACACTGTGCATGTGCCCTACTCAACCAGCAATTTTGGGAAAATGCTGTTAGTGTTGACAAAGGCAGGCCAGATTTGGGCAAATCTTCACCTCCAACGCTATCTTACAGGTCACTGAGGTCGGGCATGATTTCATCTGCATGATGCACTGTTTTTGCAGCTTTACTACCTATATTTACAGCTGAAATCTGGTCCATATTATAAGTGAAAAATGTCTTCATATACATTCAATAAAACTCCCTTATCGTCAGCCACAAGTTAAGTTCAACATGTAAGGTACAATGGAAAATGCTCTCCTTCAAACCTCAAATAATATTAGGAAATATGTTGCACCAATTGTTTTTTCTTAACTCGTGCATCTCAATTCTTGAATACATGTAATTGAACTTTAGAAAGTGACAAAAAACTAACTAGGTCAAACGTTACTACAAACTAGGGTCTAATACCAACACTGAACTTTCTACATCCCCAANGTACACCTACCTCTTTATTTCCATTATCCGCATTTGAATGAAAATTGTATGGATTTGAGGGAGAACTTGGGTGAAGTTTGTACTGCTGCTGACCAGGTGGTCCCTGGGAGTTTGATCGGTTGAAACTGTGCTCGCTTGCCAAATAAGACGGTGCAGGCGAAGGTGTTCGGCAAGTCCGGAAATAATTGACGGTCGATTTGCCGTGAAAATAGGAAGCATTTCCGTTACTGGTGGACTCGCTACGTCTCTTCGTTGTCGGATATGAAATACTGCCTCCACCATCATCTGATCTGTACGATACTGTAAAAGTAGATTATTTTATTATCACCGTTAAGATGTAAACACAACTGGAATTGCATTTCTGAAGAACTTAATATATACAGCCAGATCTAATGAAATGATTACTTGTTAAAGATATACCCTTCTGCAACAAAAGCTTACAAGTTACATTTAAAAGAAAAGCTCCAATTTTCAAAATTAATCAAATACACACACTTAAAACTTTACCACTGAGGGTAAGGTCCCAGACCACCTCCTTAAACTGCAGTAATAAATAAAAAACTTGTCTGGTANGAATGACAGTTGGTTAAGTGTCTCTAACAAGAGCTAGCATTTGGGTCCCAATAGGGTAGACAACGCAAAGGTTATCCAGATGTCGCGTCAGACGCAGCGACCGGAAAAGAAGGTAACACTCCTCGCTACTCAATTGTTTCCCGTGTATTTCTTATGATGCTATCACAACAAGCAAGTTAGGGTTTG
>KZ873739.1:11491-23814 GCA_003456935.1 Machilis hrabei
TTTGCAGTGCAAGGAAATTGTTGGTGACTATTCATGCATCAATTATCTATTTCATGCGCTCCAAGTTTTTTTATTTGAATTTTACAAGTATTTTTATATCTACTAAAATTCACTATCACAAATTTTTAGGACAATTTGTATNGGGTTATAAATCTATNGATCTAGGAGAAATTATTTTATACTTTTTAGTCTGCACCATATCCGAGACACCGCTTCCGTTGTCAATATTTGAATGGCAGGTACCTGTTGATGCAACGTGTGAACGCCCTCTGACGGTGATTGGATGGTCGTTTGGTTAGTACCTTGGTAAGCCACAATGCAGCGCCAAAGCTTTACATCCGGGGCACGATATATAAGGAAGTGCTTTTAGGGTTGTTTTCACTTCGAAGCGAGTCATGTCCGATCTTCTGGTAAGTTCACGTTCTTTTGTTCTGTACTGCATGAATGCTAGGTTGTGCTAATACTGATTTTATCTTCTAGGGTTAGTAGTGCTACGTTTAATAATTTAAAGTAACATCTTTTGAACGCGGTTTGTACTATAGTTTCCTTAAACGTTGACGAGGAGTGTATATCAGGTATAAATCCTTGATGGTTGTTCGCGAGAGACGGTACCAGCTTTGGTTTGCTCGTGTTTCTTCGAGATATACTGTGGGTTTTTATGANAGGACTGGGTAGCCTGATGTACACTGATTTGGTTAGAACACAGTTGTCTATTAGAAGGAAGGAGTGTGGCACTCCTTGTGACCATGCTTTTGTTCGTACCGTTTACTAATTAGCCTATTGTTGACTCTAGNACGTGTTAACTGACAAGTAGAAAATTAGTACCGCCTCTTTGCGTTCGAAGTATACGAAATTTCGAGGACGCAAATTGGACAGAACGTTTAATGTTGCGAGCTTTAGTGCCGGTCATTTCATTATTTGCGGTTGTACTTGTACTGTTGTTAAATTATTATTTTTTGTCTCAATTGTATAAGGCCTTGCTTTTAGCGATTGTTAAATTCGGCTTTAAATCGAGCGCACTGCTGCGTACGAACGTTACCGTTTTTAACTGGGCCGATTGTGTGAATGCTTTTACGTAAACGAGTTTATGAACAATTGTTTTCACATTTGCAGTGGAGGAGAAGTGTGGGACTAAATTGCCGGNCTGAAGTCATGGTGGCCGACTCCTGGGCTATGTGAAAACGCAGAAGTCGGGCTATCTATGGGGGAGTCAACGCCTATGCAGTTTCTATGGCGACGCCACGCCATCGGTCTCCATCGGGGACAATTCTTCCGCAACAGTTACAGGTAGCTTGTGACCTCATTGTTGGTTCCGGTGGACGAAGTCAGAAATACGCCAGCTTCATCAGACTTCGTGGTGTTTCGTTTACAAGTCGTAACTTCAAAGACTCGTGACCACGATTGGTGAAATACTGCGCAAACTTCGACCTCGTTTCGTGTGGCCTGAATGGGCAGCTTATCACTCGGTGTTGTACAACTAAAAGCTCGTGTCAATAAAAGCAGTGCAGGTGTCCTTGTTGTTTNCCGAGCATTCGGACGCCTTACCCGAGCCGATTTCAAGTACAATCGTGGGGCGGTGGACGTGAGAATTTGTGTGCATAACCTTTTTTTTATGCTTATTTGCCAGTCAAGTTTGAATGTATATTGGATACAGGTTTTTGGATATTCGCCTTAATTTTTTTAAATATCCTGGCGCTCAAATTTTCTTTTGTGTTTGTGGTAGACTTGTGTAAAGCAAATCTGGTCCTTGACCCACGGCCTACGCAGACTGTGTTCCTAGCCAGGGCCTTTAGGCATCCAAGACAACTACCAATACTTCTGTTCTACGGTGGCTATTTATTTGCTAGCCACTATATTTTTTTTCCTATCAAATTATTTTGTTTTCTCAAAACGCCCATTGCTTATTCCTGCGCAAGTTACCAGGCTTGCGGGCATTGGCGCCATTGCAAGAGGGACTCGTAAACATTTGCGATGGTGCGTTTAGAACCAAAATGTAAGACTGTTAGTGCAGCAGTTTTTTGCAAGTTTAACTTACACTCAGAACTGGGTCTTTCGTTGAACTTTTACCAAAATAACTTGATCCTAATCACACAGTTCAAAAGTTGTCACAAAAACACTCATTTCTTTTAAGGATAAATGCTATGTCGTACTAATACAATGAAATCCAACACATTGCAATTTAATTTCAATATCCTTTAGACTTCTCTTCTTATTAAAAATGTAAGTGGGTTATTCTTGTATCTAACATCAAAGCTGTCCAGGTGGCAGAAAGGTAAAAAGCATGATTTATTTGGCCAGATTAGATTCATTGCAAGGTGTTTCATGGGGTTATTCTGACGTTTCATTGTCAGTATCACACAAAAACAATACTCTTTTTTTCGAAAAAGAGCAAACATCTTACCTTAAGTGTACTCCCTACAGCCAGGCCAAAAATCATGCTCCCTTTTAACAAAACGCTTAATATCTGGCTTATGTTGAACAAATCCGAGAAACTAAAAAAGAGGAGACGTAGAACAATGTCTTGTGTTGATTTTGGTGTAACGTTTTCAAAAATTAATTAAAATCTAACACGTGTAATGTGGTATATTCAGCTTTTTTTTTTAAAAAAAAAAGCCGAATATACCAAATGACCCATATTAGATTTTAATAACTTTTACACCAAAACCAACACAAGGCATTGTTCCATTTCTCCTTTTTTTAGTTTCCCGGATTTGTTCAACATAAGCGATTTGTTTTCCGGGAGCGTGATTCTGGGCCTGGCTGTAGGGAGTACACTTAATCTCATAAAACGATGTGTCACGACATTTCGTCAACCAACCAGGCGGACACTTGTCCAATGATTCACAAACACTTAAGAAAGAACACAATCCGAAAGTTACATTGGAAGTCCAAACTTCAGTGCTGGTAGTGGCTTTTTACCTTCAAAAAGGTGAGAAAAGTGACTTTTGGTTAGTGAAAAGTGACTTAGAAATTTCTAGCATTAGTTATGAATAAGTATATTATTATGAAAGTGTGAAAAAAGTATAACCACCCTCATCCACCCACTAAACCCTCTTTTTCACACTTTAATAATATATTTATTCAAACAATATAGGCTACATGATGAACAGAACAGTTTATTACAGTATTAATTGAATGTTATTACAAATTTGCTTGTACACAACTATCTATCTATCTTACATTATTATAGAAAAGAACAAAAGGGTGCTAATATTTATGCTAAGTTACAAAACAAAGAAAGGTTGCAATATGACCTATTTCAATTTTCTTTAAGTAAAATAGCTCAGACAACATTCAAAATATAAGTTAGGCCCTAGTACTTATGCCAATATACAAAACACAAGTATGCCGCAACTGTATAGTGTTTCAGAATGTAGTTTAGACAATATTCAAAGACAACCAAGGACACAAAAAGCTACTATTTACGAAAATACAAAACATTGTACAGTAGGGAAACAATTTTACATTTTTTGTTTCTTGCTAAAGAAGGACGTTATAAGGGATGACTTCCGTTTTTCCAAAGGCTTCTGAATTGTGTTTGTTTCAAGTCTCTTTTTTTCCTCTTTGAAACGCCTGCAAGCATGGCATGTGCAACTTCAGCTCCTGTAGATTTTTGTTTTCTAATGCCTTCTTCAGTCTCTCACTTGCCACACTCAGTAATTGATTGATTCCTCTTCTTTTCTCTTATTGCTCTTCCAGTGCAATGAAGTCAGCTTTATCCTTCTCCAGTTTCCGTTTACATTCTTCCTCTGTTCTTCAAGGTAGTTTTCATAGGGCTCCTCTTGCTAATCCTAGCAGCTTTTTTTGTTTGTGATTGGTACCAGCTCTGGCTTGTTATTGTACTGTTTTAACACATCCTCGATTGTCAACACGGCACACGTCCTCTCGGACACGGATGCCCTGTCGCTATCGTTAGTAAGCATTCTTCCGGACGAGGTTGTCGCGTCTCTATGCCCTTCTGCACAAATTCCAAAGAGGGTTAAAAACGTAAAGGAACTCCGAATACTAACGACATCTTTCCGTCCCAATATCGGTCAGAATTATAGAGCCCTACGACTGCATTTCATTCATCATAGTTCCTAAAAAATGTGTATGTTTTAAAGGGTAATTTCTGCAAAAATAGAAAGCAAACAGCCAAAAAAGTGACCACTGTATGAAAAAGGTGACAAAAAGTGACCAAGCCTGAAAAAAGTGACTTCGGGTGAGATAAGTGACCTGCTACCAGCATTGAAACTTATAAAAACTGAGGGAGCTACACTGGTGACAAACATTAAAACTCCATAGCTTTTAGACGTCATGTCACACTGTTGACAGCCCACGTCAGACTGTTGTGAAAACTGAAGAAAGCATTCTCACTGGACTGGAGANTTTGAAATGTTCATGTAGGTGGCAGACCCAATGTCATTTCAGGATTGAAAATTGAAAAGGTAGCGTTTGGGGCAGGTGGCCCGATCAGCTGTGTATTACGGTCTATCTTTTATTTTTAAATCCTTCTACGTCGTATCGAGTAAACAGTTTTCCCTATTTACATTGTTTTTAGTCCAAATGTTTGTAACGTATTTGTACTTATTTGTGCATCTGCTCTGTTGATAATTTTAGCGGAGTCCCAGATTGGTACGTCGTTTTCCCTGATGCAGTGTTCCGATAGTCCTGAATTTTCTTTATGTTGTTTGCATACGTTCTTGTTTTCTAGTTTTGAAATTTATCTTGGTTTGGCCAATGTACAGTTTATTGCACCGACATTGAATGGAATAGATTCCTAGGTGTTCTTCTAGCCTAATATTTCCTTTAACATATGAGAATCTATTGATGGTCAGAGCCAGTTAAAAAGTTTCTTCAAAAATTAGATAGGCTATAGGTGGAAAGAAAGGCATAGTAACAAATTTTCTGGACTCTTTTGTCTCTTTTTTTTATGAGGTGTCACCAGACATACAACTGCTTGCCGTGAATGACAAAATAAATATTTTACTACAAATAAAAATGATTTATAAAGTAAATTGAACTAAATTTAAAATAACTTCCGTGTTAAATATCAACTGCTCGCCTCGACCGACCATGATTTTTCCGCTATTCCCCACCCTCTACCTTAATTCGCCATAGAATAGGAAGTACAGTGGTAGCTTGTCATGNGTTTGTTTCATTATTCTAAGTTTGGCCTAAATAGATTAGTTTTAAGGACTGCTGGCTCTTTGGAAAGTACAAGACATTCTTCAACTCACTGATAACATTCAAGGAATGAAAATTTTATGGGGCATTCGTTTGTGACAATCATCATCATCTGTTCGCACACACTTGCCCGTGGGCAGATGCGTGCTAGCGAGTAGGCGGCCTAAGGAAGTCGTCCTGGTTGATTGGCGAAATATCGTGAAACATTGTTTTATCAGAGTGAGGCGAGAAGTAGGTTTATAATATTATCTTTTTCGAAAATGGATTCCTACTCTGCCTTCCAACAAAATTTAACAATATATACTGTTTACNACCTCTAATGACCCATGGGCTCTCTATGGGTTGCAGAACATGTCAACTTCACTTACCAATTCATGTCCTTTAGCGAGTTTTGTGCTGCACACGGCTGACGACAAAGTAAGACTACGACTGAATCGGCTTTGGCTGGAATAAATCCGAGTACAAATACGTTGCGTACACCACAGGAATAACACTCCAGAATCGTTTCTCCCAGTGATCCATCCTTATGAAGGGTTACTTCCTGAAACATGTAACAAGGAATACTTTTATTTTTATTTCATAATATACATTTCAGGAGCAAGGTCCTCGTTTTCAAATGGTCACGTAATATGTTTGCTTTAAGACCTTTAAAAATGACAAAAACACACTATTCATATATTAAAACAAACCTTTTACTTTTCATACTTGACACTAACTAGTGTGATCTTTCTTCTACCTGTTACACATCTTTGACTTTTGTGATCAACAATGATAATCCACCCTTTAATATCTCAATTAATAAACAAATAAATTGATATAAAAACAATCCACTGTCTGATATAACTATTTAAATTTATACTCGTGACAATAATTTCTGTTTTATATGATTAGACAAAATAATCTTAAATACTCCAAAAACTTCTCATTCATATAACTTTTATAAATCTGAATCTAACGGACAATAACACAAATGACAAATATTACTCACCTTATGCTTGGCCCGAACAAGATGATTTATTATGTGTGATCCAGACGTATTGCCTCGTCCATTGCAGAACCATTTTTTACAAACGTTGCACATCACAACACAGTTTGGATCATGGATTCCACAGTATTTGCAAGCATAATCAGGAAGATCCTAAAAGAAATTATCATAATTAACTTTACTGAAACTATAGCACATGTTTTAGAACATACACTGATCACAACTAGGGATGGATACCAGGTACTTTGGAAAGTTTCTGAAAAGTAGAAACATTGGTAGAGTACATTTTGTGTAACCAATCTCGTTATAATGTGTATAAAATAACTTTTTAGAAGCATTACGAGAAAACCTAATTTTTCATACACTAATCTTGGTTTCCTGTATTGTCTTTTGTTTTTTCATGGTCCTTATCAGATACTTCCATATAAAGTTTGTGCTCTTTAATTTNTTTAGAGCAATTAATTACATGTCTCCTCATTAGTAAATAAAACAAATGTGCCTAGTTGCTGTAGGAATGCTCATATCTTGTAAATTACGAAATATTGGAAATTGTAGCTTTGATCCCAAATCCAATCCATGTTAAAATAATAAAAACTCTTTATTTTCATTTTATTATGAAAGATGTTATAGTTGTTTTTTTATATATAAGAGGTCTGAATCATAGTCAGTGTNTGTTGCATTTTATTCTGATTTATGGTCTTTAACTTTGTTCTGGGTATTTAATAGGTTTATTTGTGATAGTTTTAGTATTTAAGCACTTAGTTAGGGGTTACTGCATGTCTGGTGTGTTTTAGTCTTTGTGTGTATATTTTCGTGTTTTGACTTTGGTTCTAGGCCATGGTAACGTTCCTTTCGTCAAAGTACGTATTGAACGCTAATGCAAGTGCAAGTCTGGTGTACAGCTTATTGTAATTATGCGTGTTTCNTGGTTTCCGTTTTATATGTCTGTGAACGTATTATTTCATGTCATATGGATATTTATTGTAGACAGCCGACGAAGGAATTTAAACTTGGAGCATAAAGAATGCGAACTAATTCGTTGCCTCGAAAGACAGCTGCTGATCGACGAAAGTGGGCAAGGTGGAGCCAAGACCGTGTGTAGACTAGTGCTGTGTTTCGATGCGAGAGTTACCGATAGTAGCGGTTGGCGCGCTCTATCGGAACTCTCGAGGTATACCGTTAACTATCGTCAGCGGTGGCCAGAGAGCTTAAAGGAACGAGATGTAGTTGAGAATATGCCCGTAAAAGCGCTGTTTGCAACGATGTCTTCTGAGAAAACAAGTGAAGCCAGATGATACAGGCATTTGAACGGTACGGCTTCTTTATTGATCATCGTTGCATATGGTGTACCAACTTCTTGTTTGTTTGAATTTTCCTTTTAAGCATTGTGATTGTCCTATTAACGACATCAAGACTTCTGAATATTTCGGTATTCGACATTTTATTTTAGTAAATTAATNTTANANTGCCATCTGTTGAATTTCTCGCTCACTACTACCGGTAACTATCGAGACTACCGAATATTTTCGCGCCAACTCTTGCTACCTACCGAACCTACCGAAACACAGCACTAGTGTAGAGAGAGAAGGGCGGAAGGTTATTGCCTGAGGCGAGGCGCCCGACGACTGGAAAGGGAATTCGAACGAAAAAAGTAGAGTCCGGCGGCGCATTTGATACTGGCAAGTCCAGCCTGTTTTAGCGGAAGCAAAAATTCAGAACAACTTCAGAAATTAAAGTTATTCAAGTTTAGCAATCGTCGTATTTGGCCTAGTTATGGGCAATAGCTGCAGAAAACGTTTATATTTTGGCAGAAAATACGAAAACCATGACTTCCACATTTTGCCGTCTATAGTGCAAGTTCGTATGCAAATTAAAAGTCGTATTTCTTCGATTTCGGACTAGTATCAAGTATTATTTAAGCTGAAATTATGCTTATTAGTGGTTCTGAGCGTACTACTACAGTTTGAACGACGTTTTTATCGCCAGAACGAGATTTTACGAAATCGAACACGTTCGAATTAGGCCTAAACCAGCAAAAGCTATATTTCTCGCAGTTTTGAGCTAAGATTTCATTTAGTTGCTGCTTTTATCCACTGCCAANGCATTCTGAACGAATTATTAACTTTATCGCCGTATTTCTCGTCAATTTTGAACTTATCGTCATTTCGCCTGTTCCTCTTTATTGCCCCTTGTTTCGACGTATCGTCGCAATTTTTTCCAGTCTTCGAAAATCGGTTATTGGCGCTTTTCCCCGAGACATTTTGAACATTCTGCTCTCCGATTAAAGAACCGGCCTGGGATAAAATTATTTCATGTAATCATACATTTTTAGGGCTGCATTATAGGTAGATTAGTTTATGCTGCTGCAGTCGAAGACACGTGTGGTGCCAGTATCAGGACCTGTAATAGAAATTATTAGTTCAAAAAGTGCGTGTGCGACCCAAACAGTAGGCTCTTGCGCAGCTCGGCTGGTTACTGTTATTTCTCGTAGTGGTAGCACCTACGACACCCCAGAGTGCAGTATAATAGTAAAATTAACCCTTCTAGAGGGAATCGTAAAGCACTACCGTGCAATATTATAACTGTGTACGTGCAGCACATTTTCTTAGTGTGCTACAACTTTTTGGCATTTTGTAGTTGAAAATTAAATAATTACGGAATCAAGATAATAGTTTAATACGTTCGTTAGGCTGGTTGCGCTTCATTATTTCTCGTAAAAGAGCGTGGGTTTTCTCATGATGAAATTGTTTAATACCCGTATTTTCCTGCTGAATAACCTACATCCATATTCAAAGCGTATGTGTTACATCTCCTGCTGTTGCAAGCTTTTCTCATATTGTGCTGAGTAGGAAACATCAAGTTGAATGTTTTAAACAAATGCTGATCAATATTACGTAACAGGGTTTTCTGAATAGAGCATATGACCTGTTAGTTTATTGCTATTAGTTTTGTTACTGGACTCAGAATAAAGTTTGTTCAGGTCATATCTACCAAGATAATTGGAAAGGTCATACAATTGTCTTCTAGGCATCTTGTTAAAACTGGTACTGGTAGAGTTTGTAACAGACCTTTTTAATAGCCTGTTACATGGAGTTTTCTCTATTAAAAAAAAAAATTGCCTCTCTCCTCCACAGCAATCGTTCGAATTGGATAATATTTTGTTTTGTTTTCTTGACATTTTTTACTTTCCGTTAATAGTCTTAATTGTGTGGGTGAGTGTTAGTTGTGATCGCGCGATCTTTGTCCACAGTATGAAATGTTTTGGGGAACTGAAGTAGTTATATTTTTTTCCTTCCTTGTTCGTCTTGACTGGTGTGTTACTTTACAGGCTTAAAGTCTGGGTAACTTTTCTTGATTAAAATTGTTCTTACCTGCACNACTGGTTTCGATGTCAAAACATGAACGACATGTACCTACCAGTGCAGGGTGTGAACGCCCTCTAAAAGTGATTGGACTACCGCTTTGGGTAGTACCTTGATGAGTTGCAGTGAAGCATTTTATTCACCTTTAATGTTTTCAAAATGTGTAAACTCTTTTGAAACACTTGTTTATGTACGTAGCCTAATATCCAGTACCACATAAACTTCTCATCTAAAATTGTCTAAATCAGGTTAGCTCTTTGATGATTTAACAAGGAAGGAGCAAATAATTTATAATAACGTGTATTTCAGTCACTAAACCCTTTCTGAACCTTTGAAAAAAAAAAAGTGTTTCCTAAAATCAATGCATTTATCTTGCACCCTCATTTTTTAACTTCAATTTTTTTTTTTTTTTGCGAAAAAGAGAGAGTTATATTAGAGTGTATCATTCTATCAAGTTCTCACAACTAATTAGGAAATACCCAAGGCACATATTCTCTCAACTGAATAGATGCTGCCGCTAAGCCAACTGACTTTATCATATTAAACTACATCATTTGTGTCTCTTTTGTTTACCATCTTCATTACTAAACACATAAATGGACTGGTACCTGCCTGCACTTTTGCTTCACACACAGCTGTAACCTTTAAGGTTTCACTAATTCTAAAACCACTTACCTTTGTGTAATAAGCTTCTTCTTCATCTTCATCAAACTGTAATTCTCCCAATGTTCGAGTTGCACTGCTAACGTCGGTGTCCAGACCGTTTTCAATGACGTCCCCGTTTACCTGTTAATGAAGAACAACTGAAAAGATTATCACAAACAAAAGGAAAACAAATATCCTACACAAAAAGAAATGTACACAGTACATATAGGTCTAGCCCTAATTTTAAATTTACTTTGTGGACCACTTTTAACCTACAAATGTAGCTAAAAGAAATAAGACCGATAGTATAGTTTGTAGTTTGTAAGTTGGCGTACACTTAAGTATGGGTTCGGGGCGGGTCGATCGACAGTACTCGCTGTGCGATCGACAATGAAACTTATAAATAAAGCCATGGAAAGAGGTGAAAATGCTGTCCTAACATTTTGCAATTTGAGTAAAGCTTTCGATGTATTAAGCCATGAAGTAATATTGTATAAATTGGAATATTACGGAGTAGGAAAGGAATCTCTTAAGATAATTGAGTCATTCTTATCAAATAGATTACAATATGTTCAAGTAACAGAAAAGAAATCCGAACATCTTGAGATAAGGATGGGTGTGCCACAAGGTTCTGTCCTGGGCCCACTTCTTTTCTCGATAGCGATAAATGATTTGCCAACAAATTTATCGACAACAACGATTTTATATGCAGAGGACACGACTTATATTGCTAGTCATCACGATAACAAGGTGGCTGAAGAGATGGCGGATTCTGGTTTACAGGACGCTAGTGATTGATTTAATTATTTGTAACGAGCTAATATTATATAATAGTAAAACTGAGTTTTTGTGTTGTACAATGAAAGACAGAAAAGACTGTACACATCTTACACATAGTGTTAAGTTTTTGGGCATACTTTTGGACTCTAAAATGAGTTGGGAATCTCATAAATAATCTTTGAAAAAAATTATCCTCATCTTTGTTTTTGCTTAGAAAACTTAAGAATATTTTGTCTTATGATGTTTTGTTGTCTGCTTGTTATGCACTTTTTGATTTGCATGTGAATTATGGCTTGGTTATTTGGGGAGCCTCAAAACATGTAGNGAAGGTGTTGACCTTGCAAAAGAAGGCTGTTAGGCTAATAATTGCATCTGGACATTTAGATCATTGCAAACCTCTCTTTGTCTCATGTCAGATCTTAACTGTTTGTTCTTTGTATGTGTACCTCTGGATATTGAGCGGACTAGGTTGAGAGAGCAAGTGACAAATTACCTCATAATATGAGAATTGCCTTATTTAATAAATTGCCACTGCAGGCACGGTTATGTAATGAAAAAAATATTTAAAAGTGTATTACACGAGTGGTTGATATGTAATCCTCTCTATAGAGTAGAGGATTTTTTTGATTATGATTTGAATTTTCTTCTGTTTTAGGTCTTGACTATGTTCCCTTTTGTATTCCTTATAATATTTGTATGGGTAATAAAGTTTTCTTATTCTTATCCGGCTGTGATCGTGTTTATTCACTGATATTTAAAGAACTTAAAAAAAAAATACATACAATTATTCACCACTTTACAGGGACTTGACTAGCTCTTAATATCTTTGTTTCTGAATTTCACAAGACCTTTTCCTTTTATTTTCCTCAATACCTCGGAACCTAGTTGTCGAATTCCACTTCACTCAAGTTAAACCTTAATTTCATTTATATTTTTGGGTGCCAGAGACTGTGATAGCCTCGCTTCTTCTTATCATCATCTTCCTGATAGGTATTCAGCCATTTCATGTAAAAGTGGACATGAAGTCAAAACTTCAACATTTGTTAAAACATCAAGTGGAATATCCCATAAAGAAGCTAAGATTCCACAGATTAATAATATATGTTTGTGACTTGAAAACATATTAAAATATGTTTGTTATGTTGGATTTTAGATTTGCCAAAGAAGCTTGTTTTTATACCAAAGTTGGCAGCACTGTATTTCTGCCATTTTTGATCAGCACATGTGTACTTCAGTATTTTGTGAAAGTTCATAGCTGTAATTTTACATTGTAACTTCAAATTAACTAATTCGTAAGTAAATTAAATAAACAAACATAAATGTTAACTTTTTAATAACAATTGATATCACGCCTGTAACATAAAGGAGATTAAGTTTATATACAT
>KZ873743.1:41521-52895 GCA_003456935.1 Machilis hrabei
GTTAAAGAAAAGTTCTTTAAAAGTTAAGCAAATCGCGTACAATGCATTAGTATTATCAATACCACAATACTGTAGTTGTGTTTGGGACCCTCACCAAGTAGTTTGATAAACTCCATCGAAGGGGTACAGCATAGGGCAGCAGGGTAAGGTTTGTGTTGGGTCGTTACGATAGATTAGATAGTGTATCTGTAATGTTGGAACAACTAAGTTGGGTTTCATTAGCTGAAAGTCCCCACGAAAATAGGATGAAACGGTTCAAACAAATCATTGACAGTCAATTGTCATTAAACTGCGAACACGTTCTGCAAACAGCTATGTATCAAGGTAGAAACGATCACGCAAATAAGATTAGGGAAGTTAGGTGTAGAACGGACGGGTATTTGTGGTCTTTTTTTCCTTGGACAAATCGTGAATGGAATCGTTTACGAGTTGGTGCGTCGCACCCCCTGCCAAAGACTTAATGTTGATTGAGGGATAAGATGTAGATGTAGAACTCAAAATGGGAATAGTGTTTCTCCCACCTACTTGCTTCCCACTGTCTGCAGCTCCAAAACTATTCTCTGGGCACCAAGGTATAATTTTTTTATGAAATGGGGTACCCATTTAAAAGGGCCATTTAATAAGTATTAAGCATTTACTGCATATGGAACTCCAGGAAAGCGATGAAACACCCTTTTGAAATGGGTACTCGTCTCTTGCAAGCCGTGCCGGGTCTAGTGTTATATGAGCACTTGACACCCAGAAACCTGAAGAACTGGTTGACATCTGCATGCGCTAAGAGCAGGTCCGGGTGGGTGCTAAAAACCCTTGTTCTTCCCTCCCTGCAGTAGCGCCTTCCTTTTTTTCACCTCCACAACTATTTCTACTATATGCTCTTACTGAACTATTTATGCTTTTTAGACTTAATGAGAATAGAAACACATACAGAAAGTGCAGGAATTATTGAAACCATTATCCAACATTACATTTGCATCCCTCTTTGGGGGACGAAAGGAAATAAGTTGGGTGCCGGGGTACCCATGGCACCCACCGTGCACACACCTATATCTGTATGTGTAGGAGATGTCAGGTAGCAAGTAGTCTGCAGTTACTAATTGTAACCTTCGGAGATTGGAAGTAGCAGAAATGCTGACCTATCTGGTCTTATGGCTAACGTACCTTACTCTATTCGTATAGATGAGTGCCCCACCCCTCTCCCCGACTATTTTTTAATTCATATAGTTTTTGAATGATTGAATAGCTGAGGTTCCTTGTATTCTCTGAATTGTGGGCGAAAGAAAAGACATAACATACGTCTCCTTTCTTTTCACTGTACCTCGGATTTGTGATATCACAAAATTAATGTTTGTATTTTTTATTGTGTTTCAGGCACTGAGTATTGTGTCACAACATTTCCTTTTAGAAGACGAGTACAGATGTCACTTCTGTCTGGCTGTCATGTTCGAGACTCAGGGCAAATACGCCGAAGCAATATCCTCGATCGACGAAGCCTTACGCATTGCAAAAACCTTAAACAACAAGTCTAAAAAAATTGAATGCCTGGTACTCAAATCTCATGTAAGTTTGTTATTGGTAATATGTCTTATTTTTCATATTATTGTTAGTATTATTGTCAACTTGAGTTCCTCTGGGTTTGTGGTATCTGATTCCAGTAATGTTGTAATTAGTGAAAAGCAGGAAGACTGTTTAATTACTTAATCTTGAGATTAAATTTGGTTTTTATTTGCAAATTTCATTTATATGATTAATATGAATGATCAAATTTTGCAAATATTCATGCATTTTGAGTAGAAATGCCAATATTTTAGCAAATAAAAAGTTCTTGAAAAAAGTATATATAAAACTCAGTGTGTATATGGATGTATGTATGTTAGCATATTTAGCAGGACTAGCTGGAAGGAATAAGGTAAGAAACTTTTATTTCTTATACAATATATCATCCTATTCCAGTTTCCGTCAAAATTTAAAATACACCGAGTTAGCTTGGCATTAGGACCCCCCTCTCCTCTTAACGTAATCAGTAAATGTTTGCCAGTAAGGAGGAGCGTGATGACATAAGCAGATTTGACCGAAGGCAGATATTTGGGGCCTGGATGGCAGGTGCTAGTATTTCGGAAACGGCCGCATTTGTTAGCTGCTATCAANAGTTTCAGGACTGGATAAACCGTAAACACATTCAAAAGAATGTTAAAGACGAGTTCTGTTCTGGGGAGCTGAATGTTTAACTCGAGAGAGACCTGTTAGCCGACCATCTCTATCCATATCTGCAAAACTTCTACCCTGACCCCAGTGCCAACTTTCAACAGGACAATGCACCTCGTCGTTGGGCTCGTGTAATTACTGAGTCGTTGGAGGAACACGATAACGAATTCGCCGCAATGCCTTGGCTCCCCCAAATGCTCTAACGAATTCGCCGCAATGCCTTGGCTCCCCCAAATGCTCTGACGGTAACCTAATAGAACATGTGTGGGATATGTTAGAACAGAGTGTGATAACTGCTGATCTCCTCCACGGAATGAACGTGAACTGATGCAGTTGGTGTAGCGGATATGGCTCAATTTACGCACGGACGATGTTCGACACCTTGTGGAATTTGTTCCTAGACATCTGGTAGCCATGATAACACAGCAAGTTGGACCAACGCGTTCCTAATGCAAGGCTAACTCTTACAAAGCAAGTGATCAACATGACTAACAACCCATGTTCCTTGACTGGTGCTCTGCATTGTTTAATATTACTTTTTCTTTTTCTTCCAGGCTTTTATCTTCATCAACGATTTTGAAGCTGCAAAACAGATGCTACAAAAAGCATATCGGCTGAAAAAAAATAATCCGGATATTGTTGTAGATTCTGAGCACGTAGAATTCAGTCTCAAAGTTGGTATGTTTGTTTAAACCAAATTATGATGACGTGATTGCATATCTTTGCAAAAGTGGTTTCCGTTTCTTGTTGTATGTGTAAGTTTGTACTGTTCAGTATTTTTCGGGAAGAGGAAAGAAGAGTGTGGTGACAAAATATTGCGTAGAAAATGATTCAGATGTCTGTAATGGCCTCCTCCCGCAACAAGATTATTTAAAGAGTTTCTTAAGGGGAACTTGTTTGCAGTTAACGTGATCACGTTAAGCGTACCGCCCGCGACGCTATTTTGCACAAGTTTCATAGACTCGCTTATAACTTGATTGCGTTACTCTTCCTGTCTGTTGGAATGTAAACACAACGTCCCACTAGATCCAGAGCGATTACGACTTTGGAAGCNGTGATTTAAATTTAATTTCTTTAATAAAGCTTTGATACCATCATTACCTAACCTAAAAATCAAGTATTTGCACATACGTTTTTTTATTATTATTTTGTCCAAAGTCGTCCATTACACTTCAACTAATTTTTTTCACGGACGCTCGTGATCTAATGAATCCTGTAAACACAAAACATANTGGCAATCTGATTGGTGGTTGTTACCTATCCTTTCATAAAATGTTTTACCTGATACAAACTAACTCGTCATTGTTTGTCTTATACAATAATCCTCTTACCCGATAGGAACTGGCCTATCGTAAATTGCAGAGAAATCGCTCGAGAAATCCCTTGAATTGGGCTCTTATGGTAGTAGCAAACACCATTATCTAATGAAACTCTTTTAATAATCTTGTTGTGGGAGGTGGCCATTAGATAGTTGTAATTAGTTTTCAGATATTGATGTGCGAAGAGAATTTGCGACTTAAATTTTGTGTGAAGAATGATTATAAGAAACTGGAAACTCTTCTTTCTGTAGCGACTGTGGTAAAGCAGTTGGCTAGTTAACCAGCTCTCGTACCACAGGTCATGGGTTTGATCCCGGACAAGGTTGGGTTTGAATGACCTTCACCTCTATTGATGAAAATAAGTAGTTTTCNTCGTCATGAAACGACCTATCTGGTGTCAGAAGGATGTAAAACAATCCGGTGGTTGACGCCCCGTAATCAACGAACACGAGAGGACTCTCTTAAGGCGACCACACATTTTTTTTTTTCAGGAACAGGTAAATTTCCAGGATTGAAAAAAAAAGTGTTTTTAAAAAGAACATTTTTTTATTTACAACTGTTTTTTTAAACCCCCCAAAACATGTTTTATTCAATTTTTAAAAATTTAAAACCAGTTTTTTTTAATCAATTACAAAATACTTATTTACAAGTATAAACTGATAAACTGGCACTAGTGATTCTGGCATGGTAGACAGTAGATTTCATACATAATGTTTTAATTTTTTAGGCTATCTGTAAACTACTAATGCAATAAAAGATATCTAAATTGCTTTCATAGATTTATTTTAGCACTTATTTATTATATTTAAAAAATCCTGTTTGAAACATTAAAAATAAGCTAAAAAAATAAGCATGTGTTTTACACATGTTTTAAACAATTTGTTTAAAACATAACAACACTTAAATTTCTTAGTCAGAAAAAAAAATTGCGGTGTATATATTGGGTCGACTCATACACTGTGTGCACATGATTCCGTTAGAGAAAAAAGTTAGCAAGCTAGTTTTCCTTTGTTGTTAAAAGAATATTTATGCTTGACTGGGTCTTTATTGTTCGAAGCTACATTTCCGATAGCATTTTTCGCATGGAGTATGCAGTCCCTCGACTCCTTGACGGAGAAACAAATTTTGCTGCAGTTAATTTTGCCATCCACAGTGCACCGTAGTCTGTGCNTTCTCCTCCGCAACAGGTATTTTTAATCCTCCGTGCAGACGAAAACCTTGTCGTTTATGGTCCGTGCATCTGTTGGCAAGTGTGGAACTACGAAATGACCTACAAATCCAAATCCTGGACCGATTTTACAAAAGCCGGAGTGTAACTGGTTAAGATACTAGCTTCTAAGATTATAACGAAGCGCGATAAAGAATTTTTATCTGCCATTCGTAAGTACTAACTACAACATCGTTTGGAAATTATTCCTAGTTTCTCCAAACCTTTGTGCTTGGTTACTTCGGATTGTACATTTTGAAGTAGAGTCTGAACACCCAAAATAATGAGGAAGATAAGGTAATTATTGTGCAAGGAAATTATATGATGTTGCTCTTNAATGTGCACCGCAAAATGGTATAAATGTTCTGGGAAAAACTTGTTTTTGTGAATAATATAATAATCTAAATGGATAGTTTTAAGAAAATTGAGCAAATTTGTATTCCTTGGGGAAACTCCATTAGACTATTACAGTCAGAACTGTAACAAATGGAATGGAGTCATTGTTTTCTGTTGCCCCATGTAGACCTACCCCCTTGCCCCAAACGGCTGTATATATCGGTTTATATGTAAAATGTACATTATGGCGACACAAACTATATTTGTGCAAGCACGGCAGTTAGTATGATTGACATAATTTTGTGTTCTTTGTGCACTTGTTGTGAAGGACTTCTTTATTTTTCAGTGACATCATTGTGCCGAAACGAAAGGGAGCTGCTCGTGACGGACGCAACGGACTATTCTCGTCGGAAGAGTCTGTATGAGAAAATGGGTGACGGGTGTTCGAAGCTAAAGCACAACAAACGTGCAATTGAATATTATACAAATATGTTGGAGGTAATTAATTATCGATGTTTTAATATAGATGAGAATGGATTGTAAAGTAAATTATAGGCCTAACACTCTTTAGGTCGGGAGTCGGACCGTCTCGGAACTTAAGTAAACAACCTTTCCTTTACGGGTTTGTGCCGATCATGGTGGAGCAGTTGGCTAACCAGTCAACTCTTACCCTAAAAGTCTTTGGTTCGAATCCAATGCAAAGATAGGCATTGTGAATAATTGTCATTTTGCACATTTTTGGTGCTACATTACCTGTGCCTCGGTTTGACCGACAGTGAGTTGCCTCGCGTATCCGTATTATTCTTCAGGAATAATAATAATTTTGGTATATGCTTGCAGCAAGTATACAGACGCTTGTTTGAACTGCAAAATTATGCAGTTTGAGAAACAGTGACAAGAATATTACATTTGCATTTAACCAAGTAAATATTTTTAAGATTTGATTGGAGAAGTGTGTATTCCATTATTGTAATAACAACAGTCTTATGTTCGTTATTTGGTGTGTTGTTCTTTCAGTGTGCTGAAGCTGCTGGTGAATCAGGATCACAGCTGGCTCCAGCCCTTGTATCGTTAGCTGAAACGTACAGAGACAGCGGTCAGTTCGAGAAGGCTCTAGAATTTTATCGGAAGGAGTTGTTTGTACGTGTCAATGACCCAGCTGAGGTGAGTTGATATTAGCGTCATAGTAATGCAAATGGCTGATTTCTTGTGGGTTGGAAAATTGGGGGGAGAGGGGGAGACAACAAAAACACACGTTTTGGAATAAAATATTTGTGTAAAGTGACCAAAAATCAGATTTGCAATAGAATCGTAAGTTGNTAAGAATAATGCTGTGTTTGNTCAGTTGTATAAATATGTGATTTTATTCTGAAAAATGAGCTAAATATAGAGCAGATGATATAATAAGTAGTCTTATTGTGCAATGAGATTGCTCTGAAAGTGCTGGTAGACTCGGTTACTCTCTCTGAGTTCACAACACACAACAATTTGGTTGTCAATCAATTTTTTCCTTCATTATGTTGCTATCAGTTCCAAGTCGACCAACATGTGTCAGCACATGCGTGCATCTAATCAAGTCAAACGATCCGTTGGCAAACGTCCATCCACTGGAGCAGTCGCTGTGCAACATGCTTTGATTGCTGGCAGTTGGGATCAGTTTCTTGGGCCAGACTGTCGATCAAATATCACTCAGCGATCCGAATATTGCCTGCAATATGATTGCGTGTACCTACTTACTAGGAGATATTTGGGAAAATCGGTCGAAAACGAAGAGATTGATTAACCCCGAGACTGGCTTCTGAAATGAAGGTCAGGGCTATAATCGTATACAAACGTCACTACTTTTGTTTTCTCCCAATGTAAGTTTTATTTCTCTATCTAGCTTATATTGCAAATCCAGTGATATGCCGCATGCCATATTTAAAGATTTCCCCCTCAAAGGTCGAATTAAAAGAAACCTCTTCACGCTAAATTTAAAGTTCCTAGGTCCAGGGTTGGACGAAGATATGATGTTTAGTCATCCTTATGGAAGTTTACATGGGTTTTTTGAAATAAAACCTATTCCTGCTCCCAGGGAGAAAATCATAAATCGGGTTCCTTTAGGTTTTGCCCCGTGCCCTAAACTATAAATGTGTGATGCTTCAGCTTTCTTGGTGAACAGGGCACTTCTGGAGGGCATGGAAAGAGAGACACATGGATACACGTTAGGAAATTATGTACGTAGATAATTTTTAGACATAATGCTAATAAGGAAGGTAATACAAAATTACGAAACATTAAGCTGTTTGTCCAGTGAACTACGAAACTACATGTTATTTATCTTCCTCACAGCATAGTGCTCTTTAGAATGAGAATTAAAGTGAAACGGTTAAGCCAATCTAAATTGACGTTGTCCATACTTGTGCTAAAATAATTNTAAAATCTATGAGGTTTAAANTTNATTNTGTGACATTCCTAGGCTTGTGGGACCCTCCTTGCCATGGCCAACGTAGAACANATGCGTGGGTGTCGAAAGGAACAGGTCGAGCTTTGCGAACAAGCAGTCNCACGCTCGTCAGAGTGTGAAGGCGAGAAAGCCAAGATGTCGGCTTTGAAAGACCTTGTAGCAGCTCTCAGAGGGATTGGAGAAGAAGAGAGAGCAGGTAAGATTAACTGTACCTACACAGTAAATAAATAAATCTTTATTTAAGGCCAAAAGGTTGTCTTACTTTAAGCTGCAACAACATTCATAGGGAGATTTGAATTTCGAGATGTTCATTTTGGCTGGAAAGTAGCCCAGAGGTAAGGGCATATATAGGCAGTTCAGTCTTAAATTTGGGGACGTGTCACCGTGAACTGAAGGCAAGAGTTCTTGAGAAGTCGGTCAGGCTTTCTGAAATTCAGCGTGGCCTTTCTGGGATTCAGTTCGACAGTTTGACTTGAGTTGTAAAAAGGCTGTCTGAAACTCAGCAAGATTTATTTGGACACCAAAAGGATACACTTGCANACCTTCTTGGGATATTGGTTTACTGTATAACAGTTATAGACATNTTTTGTTTTATTTAAAATTACAATATTGGCACTGTTTTATTAAACAAACCTGAAGCTATGTGGATATGTCCTCTTAATTTTTTTCTCAAATACTTATCAGTACTACAACGGCTACTTACCTTAACATCATCAAATGCAGAAAACAGAACAACGAAAATTATTTAATGTTGTAATCTGCTCATAATAACAATCATTTGTTAGGGTTCTCAGACCCGTGAGTAAGCCTACTCNGCACTATCGCTCGAATTTCTTTTAAGCAGCGAGAACAGGTCTGAACTTCGAGCTGGCGTAAGTAAAGTCGGGCGATACTGGTGAATTTCTTCTGGAGAGCCAGTAGTTTAAGACAGCATGACGTTAAAAATCTTAATTTCAGACTGTGTTTTAGGTAGAATTTTAGTGTTACATAATGTGAAAAAGTTACNGTCTTAACTTTAGCCCACACTTATTTTGTTGCAGCTTGTAAAGTAAGATTGTTTGTTTTTATGGTGTAAGGTTAGTGGTTATACGGTGGCGGTGTGTGCCTATTGTCGTTGCCTCTTTTTAAAACAGGTTGTAAAGTTTGTTGGAGTTGAATTACTGTGCACTTCTTACTCCGTCAGTCAGCGTCTGTATTAGTGCAACCAATGCACTTTTCGATCATTAATGTAGCNAAACTTGTTGTGCGTCTCTGTCTTAAGCTTTCACAGACATTATTTATATTGTTTTGGGGCTGTTATGTCTCGTTTTAAGTTAAATATTTACTGACGTGTTTCAACTACAGTACATTGGCTGTCATCAAGGCTGCTACACAGCAAATTTCATTATGAATTTTCAGNCAGTGTATTGATAACGGTACTTGACATCAAACCAGTTTTGGAAGCCACAACAAAATTTAGCAGCACCTGCAACCAGTTACAGATAGGATATCCCCATAAAACTAGTAGGAGAATAGAANATTTCTTGTTCGTGTTGAAATGTCTACGTTGGCACAACAGGAATTAAAGAACACGTTTGATACACAAGACTCCATCAGCAACCAAATCTGAAATCTGCAATAGCCAAATATTCATTATCGACAAAACCAAAGAACTGTCAGAAAGTTCGAATTCCTGTCAGTGGCACGTTGGAGAATCTGTCGGCGAAATTTATAAAACCCTCAAAATTTTTACCATGAAGATGGATTCCTTTCATCTACGATTTGCAAAATGCCGCTTTGAAACCGTAAAACATCGGGACAGATAAGTGCTGCAGAGGTACTGCAACAACGCTGATAGGTACGTACCATTGCAACACAACTGAGTACAGTTATNAGTAAAAAATACGATAGCAAGTTTTGTGCATGATAACAGTCATTGTAATACTGTATGGGTGAAATTTCAGCAATAGTAAACTTGATGCGTGGCATGACATGCCGAAAACGGTGAACAATTTTGTATTTGCCTTGTTTTTAATATTGCGTAATTCTGGCTTTGAATTTAACAAACCTGGGCAGCTTTAACAAAATTGCATTCTCTCGTACAACTCCTGTGACGCACTTCACGCTAAGGTCTTCCGGGAGGTACGTTAAAATAAAAACTGGATCTCGTCGATAAGTGTTCGATGTAAAAGAACCCACCACCGGCTATGTGTCGAGTGAGTGGCAAAATTAAATTATCCTGAAACGTCGTTGCGACGACGCGGATGGAGCCTCCATTAGACCATTGCAGTCAGAAGCGTCGGACCATCAACTAAAAATAAGTAACTCCTACTGTGCAGTTTTCAGCCCCTAGAATTTTAATTATTTATGCCATTATTTCAAGAAATTTGACCATCATTGATGTTTCCAATCTCATAATTGCATTCGTTACAGAAATTATGGAATGGGAAGATGTGTTAGTACAGAGAGGATGAAGCGTTTCCAGCAATTGTGCTATAATGAGGAGGAACAACTATAGTAATACAGTACCATGAAAATACAATATGGTAAAGGATTAAAGTTATTTACACTCATTCGTGGAAACATATTATTTGTAAAGAAAGTGGATTGCTGCCCTCTGAGGAGCTTATTACGAACTGAGGCAGGTGACGGAACAAATGATCATCAACATTCATCTCCACAGATAATTAATATTTTTCATTATTACCAGTGATTCTCATGGTTTTATCAATGGTCGTCAAACTGTGATTATTTATTTGTTTTTGTGTTTGGTATGGCTGTTACCGTACACAGGAATATAATTTTAACGAGTTGTCTGGAAAAAGCGTCTTTAATGTCCATCGCATTCTCGTCCTTGATTTGGCTGCTACGTACAACCTTTTCGAGAAACAACTTTAGAGAAAGAAAGTCAAGAAGAAAGACAAAACAAGTATCAACACCAACATTCATCACCTACGGAAAGAAACGTACAACTTGTGAACTTGTCTACGTTTGCATTTGCAGGGTCTCAGTTAGTGTTAGCAACTGTTAGATTATTTTGTAAACCTCACAAAGTCCAACTTGTGAAACTCTGTTAATAGAGAGACATAGTTCTGTGGTCTTGACAGAAGTATTAGAAATTTGCCGTCTGTTTGGCGGTGATGGTGTTTGACCAGGCAGCAGATTTGATAGCATAAAGCGATGCAAAGTTATTTAGGAAATGAGGTAATACCACTTTAATTGCACAAAAGGCTAAGAAAATTTTAAAACAGTTTGTATAACATTACGTGTATGTCTCGTTTGTAAAAGTCTTACCAGTTAAACAGTCAAGTTAAAAGGACTCAAAAATAAAAACTAATCTTATAATAAAGAGAAAACTAAATATAATGTTAACATAATATTGTGTTTAAGTAACACAAGACAGCATTTATAATAACATGTGTGAAATGTGTTACAGAGCAGGTTGAAGCAGAGTTGGCTTCCCTCAATGACATCTCGAGCACGGCAGTTGACGAGTCATCGGATGGTGAAAACAGTTACGACTCGGAAAGTTCTGTAAATCTGGATGAGTTAACAGGTTAGTACAACACGTGCAGCGTGCTGCACTTATTATTTTATGGTACTTATGTTTTTAATCAGACATTTTATGTTTTTATGATCATATCCATTAATAGCTAAATGTGTACAATAAAGTATACTAGTAGACCCGTGCTGCTCCGCAGCATTGCGGCATTGTTGGGATGAATTGAAACAACATACAATACGTCTTTCCAAACAAAATTTGAGGTGCGTCAATCTTTAGGCAGGTATAATTTCTATTACAATACTTCTTTCCAAACAACATTCGCTGTGCGTTGACCTTTAGGTATAATTTGTACCTTTACATTTTCAAAAATTGCTGAATTA
>KZ873752.1:2942-16859 GCA_003456935.1 Machilis hrabei
ATTTTAATACTTCTAAGGCAGGCACGACCAGTACAACTAGTACATTATAATTTCTGGCAATACGTGAATGCAATTTATGTACACGTATTGCCAGAAATTGTACCGGTCGTGCCTGCCTTAGAAGTATTAAAATGCCATTACATACTATAACAATTGGCAACACCATCCAGAATGACTCTTCTTTTGTTCGTCTTTGCTAGCTTGATGTGAAGACGAGGTCTGGTTCAGATGCATCAAAAATAGCCGTGCCTTATGTTTTGCAAACGTCCTGTAAGTAATACATCTTTTAGTTATTAGGAACACTTTAGTTTTTTTTTTTTTTTTAATAAGCAACTCACGAAAGGGTGTAACCTGTAATGCAAAAAGCACAGTGAGTGCCAAAAGTAAATGTATAGCTAGATGAACTGCAGGAGATAGACACTTTTTTTTATACATGGAAAACGATTTGGGATAGCCTGGGAAGTACTAACACTGAAATAGGGCCAATGTTATTTGTAAGGGAAAACTTAAGGGGTCCAAAAATCGAACTAAAGTGTGATATTAAAATTTGGAAGTTCCCCTTACAAGCCCATACAATCCAGGACTATGGATAATTTAAATTATACTTTCATATAAGTTTTGAAAACATACCTAAAACATTATAGTACGTTCCTTTTATTTTGACGTAAAAACACAACTAATAAACATATAGGCTAGGCCCTAATATATAATATTTAAAAAAACATAATTACCTTCCATTTGGTGGTGGAAAATATAACAGTCACAATAAAGTTCCTAACAAAATTTAATAATGTTAAGCTACCAGTTCCACAGCAATCAATCTCCCCTCCATCAAAGTACATCCACTTTTTATAGGTTTACAAACAGTAGCTAATTGAGTACGTTGTCCTCACAATGCTTATCTTCAGACAAGCAACAATTTGTAATAACACACATATTACGGGTGTCAGTGAGCTTAGCGCTTTCCTGCACAGTTTCAACAAATGTAAAAAAACTACATGAAATATAGTTTGATAAAATAAAATGTTTCGTTCAAATAAGTATGCAAAATACAAAATCCTTACATATTGGTTGTTTTTGTAGGTGCCTGTGAGATCTCTCCAAGTCGAAAAATCACCCTACTACTTACAGCTTCCTCTGAGGTCTCCTTCACCACTTTTCAAGCATGTTTCTCACCCTCTGCAGACTGAAGCCGACTTACGACGCTATAGGCTACGTGTAAAATGCAATTCACTCTTGAGGGGCTGCAACGTTTCTGACTGAAAAAAAACATTATTTCCATCTTTACCTTTGAGAAGGCAACAAATTGTTTAATTTAGCTGTAATAAATTTGAATAACCCCAACAATGGCTGCCAAAAGTGACGAGCGTAAGAATGGAATCACTCATTTAGGCACTATAGGCCTATATTTAATTGCAAAATACAGGTCAGAAAATGATATCCAACAATAATTCCGCAGAAATGAAGTTAGGGTTGAGTGCTGAAATTAATTACCATTTTAAAAGATTGCATAGACGAATTGAACCAGTATAGCACTGTATTGTGTGTGAAATTTAAGGATTCGTTAAATGCAGAGCTTCCGTGTAAATCAATATAGTTATAATGGACGAAAATAAAACACTTTAAGTACAAACACCTTATCTTTTGGTTAGTTCGGTTAGGTTAGGATAAGTAAGGTGATTATTAAAGCCTTATCAAAGAAAATATAAATTTAATCACCACTTCGTGATGCTGCGCATGCCCGGAAGTCGCGATGATTTTCTTTGCTAAGGCTTTAATAATCACCTTACCTAACCAAACTAACCAAAAATCAATTAGGGCGTATCAAGTATTTCTGCCCAAAGTCGATAATTATAACCAAAATAATTTTCATGGAGGCTCTTGATTTAATTATAATCCTGAAATTTCAGCACGCAATACATTGCTGTACTGGTTCATTTATAGCTGTCAATGATGCCAGTGAATTGCATTTCACACGTTGGAAGTTGATTTCGGTCTGCAGAGGGTGACAAACGTGCTTGAAAGGTGGTGAAGGAGACCTCGGAGGAAGCTGTAAGTAGTACCATTATAAAGATGAGGTTTCTAAGGGCAAGACTAATCTGCCGAAATCGAACGCGAAACTTCAAGAGTTCCGAATGCAATCAAGGTTTATAAACTACTTTAGGGTTGGGTCCAAAACAAGACGACCTGCTATAGGCTAACTGATATGACGTCATGGTAGTAGCAGCCCGGAGCCTCAGCTAGCAATACACGGGTTTACAACACTTAACAATATAGTAGGCTATTTTCTTTAGCATATTATTTTGAGAGATTTGTTGCACTACGCTAAATAAATATTATTTTAATGAACGTTTATTGTTGTTGTCATCACATTTATATTAAAATATGATATTTGAATGCCTTTAAATATGTACCCTATTAGTTCAATGGTATTCGTACAGGAATGTAAAATAGTTCTTTTATCACTAAATTCAAATACTCATTTTTTTAGCGGTGATGTATGGAAACATTAATTTTAATTATGAACACTAATAGTGCTGTACTAAAATAATAATAAAAAAACACATACAGTACTTTTTAATCGCGCACTACAAGTGTGTCAAAAGTCCAGTAATTGCCACGTAGCTCTTAAACCATTTTGAGATAAAAAAAAAATTAAGACAAATATTTTTCAGTTTTTGAAGCCGCATAACCTGCAAATAGTCTAAAAAATACAGGGTGTTTCTGAAAAGGGTACTAATAGGATGATGATGTGTGGCGTTGTACGGCGCATCGATGCCATAAGGATCATTTTGCGCCGGTGTTGAAGCTACTCGTGAAAGTACTAGGCTAACACAATGTAAAAAATATCTATATACATTTAAAACAAAGTGTATACGGTACATGAAATGTAAAGAAGGACAAGGACATATATACAAAAGCAAGATTTAAGATATAATCTAGTAGAAGTTGCAAGTGAGACTGGTTTCTATAGTCGACTTAAAGGCCTGAAACATGTAAAAAGTTAAAAAGGCCGAGTACAATTTTCCATTGCTCAAACTTGAATTTACGTATTTTTGTAAATTTGGTATCGTGGATACGTGTAATTTGACGTAAAAACGTGAATTCGGGAACCCCAGAATTCCTATAAGCCATTTCTGTAACTAGAGCTCTTTTTAATATTTTTTGTAAATTTGGCAACGTTATTTTACATTGACCCTTAAGGAGTACAAATAGGCTATGTTTAATTTCACGTCAAGTAAACTCACACGAGAGGAGTAAAAGTAAGTAAATTTTGCTATTTTTCCCAGATTGAGACATTTTTTAGAGTAAAAATATTTGCATTTTAAGTAGCACTAANTTTTGTTTTAATTATAGTCTGCACATTTGGAATCTACAAAACATGTCGCTGTGGAATGAGTGCTTTTAGAGAACAGATAAACTTTTTGTGATTCCTTGTTGGCTATGACTTGTAGACAGACATTTTCACACCATATCTTGTTTTCAATAATGAGCTAATTTTCTTTTTATTTTCTAGGAGTATAAGTGTGTCAGAGGCCACTGTGAGTGAAAACCTTTCAAGGGTGACCCTTAATGGTGATGATGAAGATGATGATGATGATGAAAGTGATTGCTATTATTCTTGGGAAGATGAAGATGCCTACACTGGAAGTGTGTCGGGAGTTGGCCACGTACGACACCACAATCGACAAAGTGGCAGCGTTCGTTTGAGTAACTACCAGCCGTCGTCTAAACTTTTCACGAAGTACTCCGGTCGTATCAATGTCGAGAAATATTGTGACGATCGGCTTCCCAACGGTGTTAAAAATGTGCTGGTTGAAAACCAAAAGAGATCTGATACTGACAGGTAATTTCAATACAGTGTTACACAAATGACTAAGGCAGCTAGCATTAGTGAAAACTGTCCAAACTTTATTACATAGTAATAAACATTTTTTAGGAGAATAAAATCAGTTTTTAATATGAATGAAGCAGGATTGTTTTACATCTCGTTGCCTCGCAGAGACAAATTTCATGGAGGAAAAAATTTAAGCTTAAAGTGATGCTTATGGAAGTAAAAGATTATCAGTAGATGTGCTAAACTTCAGAAACATTTTTGTATTTGATTAAATTAGAAAGAGGTAACAAGTGTAACTAATAAACATCGTCTCTAATGACCCATTGCGTGTCAACGGGATGTAAAACATCATCAAGTGTAACTAATAAAATATGTAACAGTTCAAAATATGCTGGTTTTACTCCCATGTTGTCAAATGTTTCTGCCATTTGACATGATATTTGGATTTTATGGAAATCTTAAACAAAATTTACCACTGGACATGAAAAGAATGATGACAACTGAAACAGGACAGGAATGATTGCAAGTTTATTGTACAAACAAAACGGTGGATAATCAGCAACAAAGAAAAAGAATCACATTAGCCAATGGTATTTGGTTAAACAAGATTTTTGTCGTATACCCCTTTCAGACCCTGTACGCACAATTGTGCGGGTTCGGTTGGTTTGCACAACACGGTCGATTCGGGTCTGAAAGGGATACAGCCTGCCTACTAAACAAATGTCACGTGCACATTTTGCCTTTCTAGCAATTTCTTATTCATGTCACAACCACTACACATATCATTTGTTTTATGTTTCTACATGACATCAGTCCCTTTCATTACTTTCTTTTTGTACTCGTAGAAACGTGACGCTTACGCAAACTTGTGTATTGCCAATCCTGTTTGTCGCTTCACATGTATTTTGTGTACAAAGCCTACGGCAAAGTTCTCGTTCTCGGTAAGCACGTCGTTCGGAACGCACGGTCGCGTACCCGATTCCGACGTTTTACGACGCGTCGACGGGCTAGGCTGCCGAACTGGGAATTTCTCTTCGCCAGGGAAAATCGAGGAAATGTTAGGGAAATTAACATCACTTCTGGAAATGTTTCTTAAACGCTTTCTCGGTAGCACGTACTCCGCTTATAATCCGACGCTACCGTTATTAAACTGGAAGGAATGCACTCTTTTTTTTCTCCTAAACAAAAACTGGCAGTTGGGAGAACCAAAACAAAAGGTGGGTTTATGGCAGAGTGGAAAGCGAGACGTTTATAGGAACGTGAAGGCGGTTGTGTTGTGACTGACGGGTTCATCCATTCCCCTGTGAAAGGAAGAGAAGGACAAATTTATTTTAGGAGTTGAATAAAGTAGCAAGTGAAACAGGAGTTCATTGCCCCCAGGCATCTTGTGATGGAGAAAGTGGACATTGGGAAACAAAATTCAGAGCAGATGAACATACAAGGAGAGGAATAAATGAAAGGAAGACAAAAGAATCAGGCTCTGGTCCTAAATCAAATGTAATTTTCACTTCCCTGTTCCCTCGTATATATTATCTTTTTTAATCCTTTCTGAGCCTTTCTTTATTCTCCTATGTGTCATAGTTTCACTTCCTTTTTCTCTGCTCATCCCTATCTTTGTTAGTTTTCGGTTCTTCTACATTTGCTTTCCCCTCTTCTGTATTTCATCCTAGCTCTTCTTTCTCCATTTCTTTATTCCTTTCTGTTTTTAGCACCTTATTTTCGTAATTTCTTCCTCATTATGTACTCCCTTGTTTTAAATTAAGTTCTCCCCCTATTTCTGTTCTTTCCCCTCTNCCTTTTTTGCCGGCCGTCTTGGTCTAGTGGTCAGCCCGAGAGGTCGTGGGTTCGAATCCCGCGTAAGGCGTGGATATTTGTGATGTCCATTGATTTTCATTCATCATAATAAACATTGTTCATCGTCCTTAAATGACCCATCAGGTGATAAACATCCCATGTCATCTACCTTTTCCCATTTCGCTTCTTGTCATTCCTATTTTCTTCATTTTCCCCTTCGATTTTTCTCCTTCATCTATTCCTTCCGTTTCTTTCTCTTTAATGTCCTTTATGCATTTAGAGTAGGTCCCACAATCAATCTCTCTCGTATTTACCGACTAACCGTATTCGTCACGTAGCCCTGTCTGAATCGGTAGTGGGTGACGACTAATGGACCCGACGATTGGCCGGTACTTTTATAAATGACGGCACTTCAGCGTTAACCTTACATTCACTTGGCGATCCTTTAATACGCAGTTTATGTAAAATTTCAGTGTACCGGTGTCCGTCACGGGCTACGAACACTGGTGAAACGTAACATTTCTCTATCCGGTGACGGTCACCCGTGCTCACCCCCCAAATAGCATGCACATTTTCAAAATTGAAGTTCATATATTATTCATTGAACACAATTGATCTGAATCAACGTAAAAACGTATTATGAAATATTAAACGCCAAGATTTTATAAAAAAAGTTGTTATTAAGCTCCTTAACATCGACCATCGACAAACTTCACCACTAATCTGACGAAGGGGATTTTCTGTTGCAATCGGGCGTTTTGAAAACCGAACTTTCGCTCGTGTAACTACAGATACGGAAGCTTGCGCTGAGAGGTCGCAGAAGTCGACAGATCGAATGTTACTTTTATTGTGCGTATGTAATTGAGGGAGTGACGAGAATGACTGCGTTTACGTTAAGTTTTATTGCATCTGTTCAGAGTATATAAACCCTAAATTTTTGAGAATGTGCTTAAAAAGTCAATTATAAAGCAAGAGATATGTAAATGTAACACACTTGTTTTAAATTTTATTAAGAGTTTCACCAGTATTCTGAATTTGTCCAAGTGCCCAGATATTCCAGTTACTACTTTTACTGCAAAATCAATTCATTATTTAAAAAAAAAAGAAAAGATAATTCCATTGGGGATGTAAACATTTTTTTGTAAAGGAGAGTACATGCAAGGGACCTATATGGATCCATATAACTCTTGAATAAGTTCTAGTTGAAGAATTAAAAAATGCCAGAGACAAAATAAAATCACCCTATCAAAAGAACTTTGGTGTCTGTTGACTTTGTGTGTTTGGAGAATTTTAGTTCAAGAGAGAGGTTAATCCATATAAAGCACCAAGGACCAGTTTGTCACAATAATTTTTATTTCATTGATGTTTAGTTTTAAAAACGACAAAAAGTAATTTAGTTTCAAATTGTCAACTCGCTTGTTATGATGCAATCATTCACGTGTTCAAGAAGAGTTGGTGCCCGAGGTTCAGGGTTTGAATAAAAACACTTTAGTAGCATTAATTTGCTTCGAACGATGTGCCAAGCATCGTAGTCTGAAGAGAACGTAACTAAGATTTCGAGGAACAGCAGGCGTATTATTACGTCTTTTCTTGTTTGGTGTATATTTTTTGTGTGTTCCTTTAACATTTACATTTTAGGTTAAGTATTGGTTTGTTATAAATCTTTTATTTTTTCACCGTTCAGTTTGATTTTGTTTGCAGGTTACGCGTAAAAGATAAACAGGATCGGGCAACTGCCGAACAAGTCATGGATCCTCGAACGAGAATGATCTTGTTCAAATTGCTGAATCGAGGCATTATAACAGAAATTAACGGTTGCATTTCTACGGGCAAGGAAGCAAACGTGTATCACGCTACTTCGAGCGGGGGAAAAGACTATGCGATAAAGATCTACAAGACGTCCATTTTGATATTCAAGGACCGAGACAGATACGTGAGTGGAGAGTTTAGGTTTCGACACGGGTATTGTCGCCACAACCCCCGCAAGATGGTGCGCACCTGGGCAGAAAAGGAAATGCGTAACTTGGTGCGATTGTTTTCTGCAGGTCTACCTGTCCCAAGACCAGTTTTGCTTCGCAGCCATGTTTTGGTAATGGAATTTATAGGAACTAATGGGTGGCCAGCTCCTAAACTAAAGGTACAGTTATTTATTGTAAAGAAATGAATAGCACAGCTGTTCCACCCCCCCCCCCCCCTCCCCCTGGAAAAAAATATTAAAAAAAATCCAAGGGTCAGATCTTTTTTTATTAAATTATTCATACATATTTAACTTTAACCTTTTTAAGATCTGACTAATAAAATCCAATGTGCTCATTTTCATAAATTACTAATATGACCCAATTCATTTTTTTTAAGGAATTGGAAATTAGGTCTAAGCTTTTTTTAATAAATGTCTAATAAATTTCCCCACCAATCCCTTTTAAATAAATGAACCACAAAGATCCATTCCAGTCGTTTTAATAAATGTGTAATATACCGTAGATCTGACCCAGTCCTGCTAAAGGAAAACCGACAGGTTGGCCTAGTGGTTAGAGTGCTCGCCTCCTGATCGGGAGGTCCCGGGTTCAAATCCCGGGGTCGGCTCCTAGCCCTGGGTAAAAAGGGTTATCCTATGAACGAGTCTGCCTGTGAAGCACTCCACACTAAGGTATGATCGTAGGCGTGTTCCGGGAGGCACGTTAAAGGCGGGTCCCATCGATAAGTGTTCGACGTAAAAGATCCCACCTCCGGCTACGTGTCGGCCGAGTGGCAAAATTCAGTCATCCTGAAGCGTCATTACGACGCGGATGGGGTCTCCATTAGATCCGAGATGTCATATCAGTGGGACCATAATCCAATAGCAATGCTAAAGGAAAGACTCTTAAGATGTGATTCTTTTTACTGAATGACAAATAAGATCCAATCCTTGGAATCGGAAAAGATTTGATCTACTCCAATCCTTATTTAAGGAACTGGATAAAATATTGGATTCTTTTAATAAATAACCGGGAAAGCTCCACTACAATCCTTTTAGTAAGATCTGCTCCAGTTCAGTCTCTTTAAGTAGATAGTAACTACATTCTGTTCAATAGAACATCATTTTGCTCATGTTGTCATTGGTGATCAGCATCTTGTTGGAAAGCTATTAATACAGGTTGATGACTCACTACATGTACTCTTAACTCAGCGGTCTGTCAAATAAGTGCTCAGCTTTTCAAGTTCGAAACAAATAGCCATTGTTTAATTAGGTAAAGATACTTCAATACAGAATTTATGTTGCTAAACTTATAACTGATTTTTGTCAGTACATTTTCATTGCACTGTAAAAAGATAATCTTACTTTAAGAGCTGTGTGGAAATAAGTGTTTGCTGAAATTTAAAACAGAGGTTTTCGTGATATGTATCGCTCATATTCTACCTCTAAAATGGTTTGAAATTAAGTATTTTAACACTGGATGTGGAAATACAAAACGCCCTCGCTAGATCTACACGATGTCGTCCTAAATTACGGGCTCCCTACCTAAAATTCAGCAGTAGCACCTGACTTTACTTTTGCCAGCATGAAGTTCTGACCAGTCGTCACTGCTTGTAAGATACTCGAGCGACAGTGCCGAGTATTGGCAGATTTGAGAACTACAAAATACCTAGCAATGCGGTTGTTACTGTGAGCAGAGTACAAAAACAAAGAATTTTCGTTGTTGCATTTTCTTCACTTAATGTGTATTAAGCTGTTGCATTTGAGAAAATAATTAAGAGGACTGATCTGCATAGCATCAGGTTTGTTTTGTGGAACAATGCGTGTGAATAAAACAAAATATGTGTACTTTGTATAACTGTTCTGCTTTATCACTCGTAAACCTATATCCAAAGAAGGGGCTGAAAGCGGGCCCCTTTGTCTTCCAACTAACCTTGCTAAGTTTCAGACTGCCTTTGTTTAAATTCAGTCAAACCTTTAAGCTGAATTTTAGCAGGTCTGGCCGACTTCTCAACAACTCTGCCTCTGCTGCACGGTGACACCTTCCTGAATTTAAGACTGAACTGCCTGAATATCACCTTACCTCTGGCCTGTTTTGCAACTCAAATGAGCATCTAGAAATTGTTATCTTCGTGTCTGAAAGTATGATATAGGGCCTAAATTTAGATTCTGTTTTTACCGTGTTCACGATATTGTTTTTATAATCTGCCTTCATTAAATCCTCTTTGAAAGAATTAACATTGACAGTCTTGGTACTTTTGTGTGTGTGCTCCTGTACATGTGGACTGTTAAAGCAATGAGCTTTGTAGATTGTATTGTAGGATTTCTGATTGAATGCTACCAGAAAGTATAAACTATAAAACAAGGTATATTGTTAAGATACAGTGCACACTTTGTAAATGTGTAGAACTGAAATGAGCTAAAATTCAAAGTAGACGAATCTGTAATGGCTAATTAAAATTTTGTATGCTATTTTTTGTTTTGTTTTGTACTTGGCATTACTTAAAGTACACTGTCATTATATGCAACCTCTTCAGACGTTTGTCGCCCTTTTCCACAGGACGTGTCTATACGGGAGTCAAAAGCACGAGAACTGTATCACGAATGTGTCGTGATGATGCGTCGGATGTACCACGAGTGCCGTCTTGTGCATGCTGATCTGAGTGAATACAACCTTCTGTAAGTTGATACTTTTCTTTGTGTATCAGTATTTTTATATTGTTTTGATTTTTATTTCATCTGCAGAGTCCACGACGGAAAACTCTACGTCATAGACGTGTCCCAGTCGGTCGAACACNATCATCCTCATGCTCTTGAGTTTTTGAGAAAAGATTGCACAAATATTACAGGTAACTCTTTAAAATACCGTTAATAAATATTAAGCGTCTTTGAAAGCTGCAGTAGGTCACATGTTTATTAGCAAGGAATGAACAGGACTCCTTTGCAAGTTTAACACCAGCAGTGTTTTGTTAGCCAACTCTGTTTCCTGTCTTCAGGGAGTACGTGTTTGATGTGTCAAACGTGTAGGGAGGTGGCAGGATTGGCTTCTGAAATATTATTGTATGGTAATATACTGAATTGAAATTTTCTTATAAAGATAGAAAAAATATCTTTGCACTTTTCTATCCAAGTCTTGTATGAACAGTTATCCAATTAATTGGATTCCAATTTTGGACCTCCTTAATCAGACTACTTTCATTAAAATGTTACTTGACCAATGAGCTGTCCAAGTAAACTGAAGTAAATACTTGATTGTGTAAATCGGGATTAAAGCATAACGGTTAAGTATCATAAAGAGTGATGGGGAGAGTGAAAGAAAACCACTGTACACAAATTTCAGCCAAAAAGTAAACAGAACAACATTACTCTGAACTGTTTAGTCATTACAAAAATATGCAATTACACGTTTCTATTTCTATCGGCAATATTCACCGCTTCCTTGATAATAACACAAGTGTTTAAGAGGCTGAAACTAGTTTTGTTTTTAGTTTAACAGCCCACCAAAAATTTGTTTGACCAAGGAAAAGAAGCATGATATGTCGGGGAGTTGTTTTTGTTGTTGTCTCAGAGTAGCAGAATAACATAAAAAGTTTATTGCCTTATCATTCAACCATCTGTATTCCATATTGCTGTAGTGAAACCAAAGAGTGTGGTATTTATTATTTTTGTAACCAACATTTATCAAATTTGTTTTTACTAAATCAATTAGAGGGGCGTCGAGTCGGGACCCTCCAAGAGTACCGGGAGTCAGATGTGTTCCGATTGAACGTGTCCGACTTCTAGTCGGTGACTCTAGTATGCAAGGAAGGTTCTCGCACTACTCTTCTTAGTCGGCCTTTCTTGCATGCTGAATGCCCAACAACTTTAATGTGGTAGGGACGTGTAGGGGATGTTCTTCTTATGCTTTCTCTTCTCCCTTTTATTCCATTTTTCACCTCTTTCACCTTTTCCTTTATTTCATACGTAAGATGTCCCCTACACACTACAGCTACCACCTTACCTGGGCATAGCGACCCCGATAAGGTGAGGCGAGGATCCTGGAGGTTGAAGGAAGTGGCAACCTGCGGGTGTCGCCTACCAACACGCCTCTTCGGCCTCTTATTGTCAAAAGACGGTGAGCCAGCAAGTAGCCAATGCTGGTTAGGCTATTACCATTGAGGGGTAATCCTCATTGATGGCGAGCTTCTAGTGTACAGAGACCCATAGCTTTTGCTATGTTGAAAACTGCACGTTTGCAATGTTTCTCATGAGGCAGAATGCGTCCCATTTGTGGGCCCCTTGGTGGGTTCTGATAAGTGAGACATGTAGTTTAACTCTTTTTTTTTATGGATTCTTTATTTTCTTCTAAATTTTCTGTGAATTGTTATATTGTTAATGAAAGACTAGGTGAGGAATGTGGTTTAAAAACGTGTCCCTATTTGTAATTCACAAGGCGTTGACAGGTAGGCTATATGTGGTGACAGTGTACAATGTAAGAAACTTAAAAGATGGCAAACTACTAATCACAACTAGCACAGCAAAACAGTCCAACAATCTCCTCAAAGCTAAGACTTTGGGACCATATAATTGCAATATTAGCACCCATAGATCCTTACACTTTTCCAATAGAGTTCTAAGCTGTTTTGATCTCATCTATGTGGACCAGGAAGAGATCAAAGAAGAATTGAAAGACCAGGCGTATTCAGGTGAGACGAAACGGTACTCGCACACCCACATCGTCCTTGATACTGACATTCGAGAAGATTGACCTCCCTGAATACGTCAAAGCTTGTTCCACTGCAAAGTGAGACACTGTATGCCAAACCCCATGCGTTATTTCCAATGTCAAAAGGTTGGTTACAATCATAAATATTGCACCTTTGTTTCCAATGTCAGAAGTCTGGTTAAACTCAGAAATGTTATACCTCTCCTTCAGTTGGTGGCAAATGTGACCAGTTTGACCACATCACCGACTCCTGCACTTCACTAACTGCAAAGGAAATCGCCCTGCTTGGTCGAGAGAAAGCCATCCAGGAAATCGGCACCATCCAATAAGTACCTTTGGCTGATGCACGCTGCAAGTTTGAATCCACTGCACCTCAGAAACAGCACAAGTCTCTGTCTCCACCAAACACCTTTTCCTGGACCACAGTTGTAACGGGTCGTCCTCGGTTACAGTATTTCTTTAGCCCTCGTTTTCCAAAGACGACGCAGACCAAATAGCCATTGCGCAGGAGTTTGTTAAGTAGTTGTAGTAGGACAGTTTGTAATGAGTAGAACAAAATACAAACAGATAATGTAGAATAAGAAATAAACATTATTATACTAATATTTAGAAAGGGTGCCAGACAGTTCTTTACAGCTGAATTAAAACTGGCAGAAATATTTTAAGTTTTTGCGGAAACATAATTGAGAGATAATATTTTATTTGAGATAAACTTCATTTTATGTGAGACTGCTCCTTTAAAAAGTACAATCCCTTGTTTCCAAAAAAATATTGTGACACACAATTTGATTTTCAACTTGTATGCGGGAGACTTGGCAGGTCTGTATATATTCTAGATATAAAACTCATAAATAAATTACTTACAGCAAACGTGTGCGTTGTGGTTCCGCAGATGTGTGTGGGTGATCAGTAACAGAATCCTGAATTTAGAGGTCAAGTTGTAGTATGAATACCACTTTTCATTCTTGTATTTAGTGTATGCACTTTTTAATACTTAAAGTTCATGTGGCACAAAGCAATTATAATTATGTTGAAAATAATAGGAACAGGCTAAATTTAATAAAAATAATATTACGACGTGAAAGTTTTTAACAATTTGTACAGCAATTTAATATTTAACAAGACTACTAAGTTTAGGACGGAGATACGCAAATGTGTTGAGGATTTTATCGAAGTCCAACTCAATATTGTTTTCACACTGTGATGTACCAGCCATCGAGGAACGTAGTGTTGTTTTAATTAATTTCAGTTTTGACATGCACCGCTCACACGTACAGCTGCCTGACACCAATTTTGAATGTTAGGTACAAATTTGGGAATGCTGATTGAAGACCTCGTTTTATGAACATCTGAAAGATGAATAGCAAACTGCCCATGTGCTCCTCGTGGTTTTGTTCACTTTCACTACAACTTCCCAAATCTTCGCATTCTTCGTCCTCTTCTCCGTCGTTGTCGTGAGTGAGTTTCGGTTTGGATTCGTTACCGACATCCAGACCGCCATGAAGTTTTGGTTGTAGTTTCGTAGCTGCTGCTACATTACCGTAAAACAAAATGAAATGTTCGTACCAGGGCTGGCAATTGAATCTAAACTGAACGCAGATATCGCTAATCAGAACTATTTTGTTC
>KZ873752.1:28651-40552 GCA_003456935.1 Machilis hrabei
GATTTGAATTAGAACTCAGATTGCGCACTTAATACACTATAGTTTTTAACAAATCATGCACCAGCGTGTAAAGGGAAGAATTTTGAAGTGCGCTATAGTTTTACTTTTTCTATTTCAATCTTTGTTTGGTAATAGTGACCCAAAATGCACCTGAAATAGTCGTTTCCCGCGCTCTGACTGAAGCCGACTCTTAATATGATCAAACTATCCTTTCAAGTACACATGCAGCTTCTACAGTTATATGGGTAGTAGTACAGATTTTGCATTTTGTGTGTGAAAGTAAGTCTAGTTTTTGTACCACGAACTAGGCTTTTGACATTTCTGCTGTATTCAGAGTTAAATTCTTCTTTTCGTTTCTTCACAAGAACGACAGCTTAGTCATCATCCTCTTCTCAGAATGCAGATTTTGTGATGCTGGGTATCATTTTTCACAGTAGAGTTAAATTTGTGTATGATACATTTTGTTTTGTGTTCTCTGTTACCCTACAGGTAGTTCACTTTGAACGTGACATTACAGAAGTGAAATCAGGAGAGGCGAGTGATTTACCGTACCAGGTCGTAACAGGAATGAAGAGTGACCTGTCAGGTCCCCAGCATGTTCCCAAACTAATTGAAGAAAATAGAGTTGAATCTTCTTCTGAAAGTGACTCTGATGAGAGTGAAGGCACAAGTGGATTTGTAAATAGTGCCAGACCAAAAGATGAATCACTGGACAGTAAAAAGGTATGTTTGTTTGTATTCTTTATACATACACTGTAAAGTGTGTTATAGCAGGCATATCATACCCTTGATCCAATGAACATTTCTACCATCACCTGGCGATAACAGTGTAATTGTTACGATGAAAGTTAAAGTGAAGTTAAAGTATTGCTCGGGAAGATTAACATTGAAGTGAAAAGTACGAAGAAGAATTACGGAAGCTAATTCGGAGATTGTGCTTTATTCGTGAGGTCTTGGGGAGCCTTTACAAATAACTTTCTGATATGATTTAAAACACCCCAAATAGGAAGAAGGTGAAACAGGAAATGGATGAATTCATAGATTATTATTGATTTTAGTTTGCCCAACAAAAGTGGATGGGGTAGCATGAACTGGGTTAAGAAAAGCATTTAAGCAACACCATTATTATTTAATGTAGGAACACAGTTTACAATCAGATACACATCACACTGATGCACTTCGTCAAGAATCACTGATTTATACATTTATTCAGAAAAAAATGCCACACTGTAGTCTCGGTTACCTTCGAGTATTTCGCTTGACTGTGGTTTGCGATTGTAGTTGTAGGGAAAAAAAAAATGTATTCACAGGTCTTGCTATCTTACTGCAAAACTTGCTTTTCTCATTACACAATGAAAGTAGTCAAAAGTAAGAATCAGATTACGTGACAAAATTCATCAGGCATAACGAACTTGTAATGAAAAGAACCACTTCTAAAATAACAAACTGTTGGTGCAGTAAAACTTGTCTAAAATAACAAATCCGTTATGCAAAGCGACTTGTGACAGATGACTTAGCTAATACAATAATGATGAACTCTAACAATCAGTACCTTACACTAACATACTTTTAATAGTGGCATACACAAAATTTATTGAAACTTGCAACAAAATAATAAAGTCCATTCAGTCAAATGTAGAATTAATACAGTGTGATAAGATAAAATCTGGTTAGGGCACATAAAACGGTGTAACACGCTAACTCCTACTACAAAAGTTGATTGACCTCCATTTTCCAGAGGACTCCGAAGGCCACTCGTCAATTGCATGAGGAGGGGTAAACAATATAGTGTAGGATTTTCTATCAGAACAGAAATATTAAAGTAAACTAATCTAAATCCTGGAAAGGTGCCAAACAGTTTAATTATAATTAACGTGGTGGAAAACACCATAAGCACGGCAAACTGTTCGGCCGACGAACTCGGTCTAAGCACAAGATTCCTGTTCGAGATCAGGAATCTTTATTAACCACATTTAAAAACCAACACAAACCACTCTGAACAATGGGTGAGGCATTGTCAAATAAATGTACCATTTATGAAATATTTCCTTTATTGCAAGAAGGAAAAGAAACCACATATGATGACATCAAGAGTCACTGTGTTGACTGTGACATTGTTTTAACATTCAGTAGTGTATGCCAATTGCACATGAAATACTCAATAATACACACTCAATATACATTGAAACACATCCTAACTCGAGGCAATACAAGGTCAATGACCTACCTGGGCCGGCCTCAAGTCGCTGCGCTGAACAAACACACTTATAATATAATTTCAGCAACAGGTCACATGAGAAATATATAAGTAAGAAAACGGAAAACCAAATAGAGTACCACCACTAGAATACGCGTATACAACAGTGAGTATAGTTCAACCAGGATTAAATAAAAGAAGTACATACCACAACTTCCTAGTATTCAGTTATAAAAACAAACACTAGTCACCAAGTACCAATGATCACATCCGAACCTTACTTACTTGAATGATGTGAACAGGAATTTGTATTAACACACTGAATCTGATTCACACAATTTATATCAACTCTAGCTTCACTGGTCGAACTATAAATCAAATCTGAACTAGTATGGTTCAATGAAATATGATAAAATTAAGCAAGATGAATTAATACGCTGAGTTAATATGGCTAATCACTACCCGAGTTTCAAAGTATGGAGCAGGTAAGGAGGTTGTTTCTAATGGACTTAGGCATACTAAGGAATAAGGGTACTCTTGATACACTGGGCCTAAATGGATGCAGACAATATGCATTTAATGTAAATATATCTTCTAAGCTGTACCCACGATATAATCTGACTAACACTGTTAATCAAATCGACGCACTAAGAACGGAGATTTGTAGCCCCACACTTTTCATCACACCATTTAAGTGAACATGGGTTGAAGTCCCAGTTCAATTAAAAAAAAAAAATGGAAATCTCTCCTCCTCGATATTGAAGCTCCTAACGATAAGTCACTCCAACTTGCTGCAAGGCCTTATTTCATCGCCTTTAGTTTCACAAATATTTTCAATCTCCTACCCCATTCACTGTCACACCTACTCTCCTCTTCCAGTTGTGGAATGTGATACAACAGGAAGTTGTACAAGATTCAGTCTGGCTCTTAACTTCAGACCATAATCAACTTTACATGGACACACAACTGTCAGTAACGTCTATACTCCCAGCAATGTTAACTACACAAGTTGATAAACGTCTTCAAAATAATTTAACTTTATTTCATAGACCCCAGTATTATGCAAAAGTTAATTCGGAACCATAACAGTAGATGGCCAACGTGGAAAGTTAACTTGGCAACGTTGCATGTAAGCTAGTAATACTGCAGGTATAATGGCAATGTTGGCCTACACACGTCGTGTGAGGTATCCAATTATTAAGAAAATTACATCACTTTCAAAATAATTAATTCCAAAGATAAGGAAACCAACTGTGAATTTCCCTTATTTGTTTTACTGTTCAGACGGTTCATATCAGCAACTGAAATATGTTAGGGATACTTTGGTTGATGTGAAAAGATCTTATGACACTAGGCAATTCCTAGGCCAGAGTATCTAAGGGTACGGAAATTAATTATTCAGTGAATTTTAGTTAATTAAATATATTGCGCACATTGCTTTGCTTTAAATATTGTTCATCAAAGATACATTCATCTTGCTAACAATAGAACTTACAAACAATATAGAAAAAGACATAATTACCTGCAGCCATTCTGCTTAATTACGCAAAAATTATAATCCAACACTTTAACGATCTCAAAAATTCCGAACCACTTGGGATCGAGCTTTTTATGCTTCTTGATTGCCAAATTCTTTTCTAAAACCCGGTCACCGATTTTGAAATCGTGTGGTTTTGACACCTCTGCTTGGCGGCTTTGTTGTTTTTCCGATACTATGTCCAAATTGTCTCTAACTAACTGGAAAGAATATTGCAATTTTTTCGGCAAAATTTCTGCAGAAGTTCTAATGGTTTGTCAACAATTGAGTGCGGGAGCTTCCCGTCATTTCCAAAGACTAATCTGTGATGTGTGTGACCCGTACTTGTATGAAAACTTTGATTATAGGCTAATGTTATGAACGGGAGAACCTCGTCCCCATTCACAGTTCGTCTGTGCTTGGAATGTACGTAACAGTTGGCCCAAAATTTTAACTGTTGATTCTACTGCACCATTGCTTTTTGGATAAAATTTGCATGTAGTTGTTCATTGAATTCCAAGTAATTGGCAAACCTTTTTGAAAGTTGCCGACAGAAAATTACTAACTAGATCAGAGTGTACTGTGTCAGGGACCACATTTTCGGCGAAATCTCTCGCTATTCTTTCAGCACTTGTGTTCTCAATGGAGGACCAAATTAAATACTTTGTAAACATGCATTCATATGTTATTATGTACCACTTATTTCTAGATGTTTGGGGCAAACTTCCGAAAATATCCATAGAATAAGACTGAAATGCTCTAGACCCGAAATTTAAAGTGTGTTTGACAAATGGGGTAAGTTTTTGCAGGGAAGATTTGTTTCGCTGATACAAATCACAAATTTTAATGAAGCTGTTTATTATCTTTTGCACGTTTGGGAAATAAAAATCACACTTGATCATGTGTATAGGTTTGCGTCTCCCAAAATGGCCGCTCACGATATTTTTGTGACAGCTCCCCAAAACAATCGGAATAAATGTCTTTGGACAACATAAAACTACGTTTTCTTCACTGTTTCTGCCCCTAAATATTAAAAAAAGTATCCCTCCTTAATTTAAAATATAATCAGTGTCGGTTTCCCCTGACTCTAATTTATTCAAGATGTGTTTATAAGTGTCATCCGATCTCTGTTCTGCAATCATCCTATGCATAGACCGATACAAATAATCAATGGGTTCGAATTGTGACATTTTTTGTCAATGGTTTAATGCCTTCCTTACTGAAAGAATGACCCAAAAATTCTACATTGTCTCTAAACAAATTACACTTTTTAGGGTTTACTTTCAAATTAACCTCGCGTAAGCGAACAAACAACTTCTCTAAAGCTACAGACTAAAATATCGTCAACATAGCAGGATATTATGGGACAATCACCTATACCCACCAACACTAAATCTAGGCATTTACTAAAGTTGCTCGGAGAGTTACAGTGCCCTTGAAGAGTTCTACAGAATTCATAAAATTTTTCTGTCATGCCAACATTTACTGTAAACCCAGTGTACTTCCGTGAACTTTCTTCTAAATTGAACTGGTGGAACCCTTGGTACAGACTGATTGTAAACAGGACGTTTGTTGGGCCTATTCTATCTAGAATAGTACTGATTTCGCCGATAGAATGTCGTAACTTTATTGAGCTATTATTCACGGCTCGAAAATCAACGACATGTCTGTAAGTTTTATTTGACTTACGTAGAAGCATCAATGGACTAGCCCAATCACTATCTGATGGACGAATATTATTATTCTCTAATAATCCATTCACTTGTCTCCGCATCTCTTCCGTTTGAAAATGTGGGATTCTATATGCTTGTGTTTTTTCGCCTGAGTGTTAGAGAGCGTTTCAATTTTCACGTCGGGTAATTTCGCGGGCTGTTTGATGTGAGATGTGTTTGGCAAATACATTACTATATTTCATCAAAAGGGCCGACACCTGTTGCCTCAGATTTCCGTCTGTAATAGGTTCCAGATCGAAATCAGATTCTAAAATTTCATGTTCATCTTTTAGGCTTACTGATTTGACACAACTAACGGTTGTGTCACTCTCGCAAGCATTTTCACTCATTTCTGGTACATATTTTGTAATAGTACCTATTTTCAAATTTCTGAACGCTTTGAAAGCTACGTCAGAAGCATTTATAGTACGAACCAATATCGTTCTAACTGACTTACCACAGAAATAGAGTTAGCAAAATAAACACCACTCACTCCGATTTCGTCATGTTCGAAAACAACTGTATCTCCCTTAGCGAAATTTTTGTCCACTTTCAACTGTATAAGTGTTTCACAACGGGGAAGTACTGATGTATATTTTCTTAACGTGGCGATGGTGCTGATTTGGCTATCATTTACAGAATCTAACAGTGGAATGACGTTCCCCTTTGAATCAGACAAGGTGTTCGCATTTACGTTTAAACAAAGATCAAATTCTTTCAAAAATGCTGCACTCAGAATGGCACCGTACCCTCTGCTTACTTATGTATCTGCAATTACGAATGGTATTTTGCCTTTCAGATTAGCAATTTCTATTGGTAACTCATGACACCCTAAGATTGGCATTTTTTGGTTAGATGCGTTCACTAGCTGAAATTCGGTCGGTAGTTTTTTACTTTATGTTTAACAAATTGAACATCTGTTTCGGCAAGAGTCCAACAGAAGCTCCCGTGCCAATCAAAAATATCATTCTGACACCTATTATGAGTTTGACAATTTTGGGGTAAACCCTGCATTTTTCATTGTTATAGTCAATTTTACTCACCGATTGGGACCTAATATCGCGTGTAATTCTTTCAAATGATCCCCTTTGAAAGAATTTACATAAAATCCATCCTATTCTGCACTTTATTCTGACCAGTCGTCGTAATTTGTCTGTTAACTATCTGTTTAGCGCTTCTACAATTCAAAGCAGTGTGATTGGCTCGTATATCTTTGGTGGCCCTGTTCTTATCAAGCAACAGTAGTGATAAATTTCGGCACTTATTTGCTGCGTGACCAAATTTTCCACATATCTGGCAATCGCTTTTAAACTGCACCATATTGGAAGCTGAATTCACAAATTTTAGGTTACTTTGTGGTGTAGACTGATTTGGCAATTTAACTCTGCATTGAAATGACTTGTGGCCTGCTTTATTGCATCTCCAACAGGTAATCGTTCCTGGAGAGTTTTGAACTCCATTACCAGTATTTTGTATTACTTGATTAGAGTGTTTAAACATTAGCATTTACATTCAATTGTGAATTTTCCTCTTCCACGCTAGCATATTTTAAAACATCAGATAAACATTTTGGTACTTTTGTCAGCATGAATGGACTATATCTTTGATGTAACCCTGCCAAGAATCTACCAAGTAACATTATTTCCCCCTCTCTCAATACTTCTGGGGTATCCAACTCTGTTTTTTAAAGAATGTCCTAGAGACTTCAAACGTGAACTGAATTCGGCTGCCGTTTCATTACTCGTCTGGTGATAGTTTGCTATTCTGTCTAAGATTGTATTAATATTTTCCCGAGGAGCAAAGCGTTCCAACAAAGCTTTTTTGAAAGTTGTGTAAACGTTTTCCTGGACTCTAATCCTACATTTACTTGCGAAAAGTTTTTGACTATCAGTGGTGTTTACTGTATCAAGAACTTTCTCCAATTCCTCGAAAAACAAAAAAATATTCTTTTCAGATTTTTTCCCCGTAAAAACGGTAACATGTGGCAGCATCGAAACTACCACTTGAAAAGTAGGTTCCACCATTTTATCAATATTAAACTTTACAAATCAAAATAAACAACAAGAAAAAAGTTACACTCTTCGTAAAATCAGCAAAGGTAGCCCAAAACAGCAACGTTATGATTACACAAAAAAATTCATCTCAAAAATTGCAAAATATCATCTTAAAAATGGAGAACTTATAGGCATGTGATAGCCTATTTCCCCAAGAACTAGTTGAGGCACAAGTCGCCAATCACTTCATAGTGACAAAGAAGCGGACATAGGCCAAATAGGAATGCCTCTATGAGCAAGTGAACAAAAGCCTTCTAGTGCACAATTTTCCAATCTCAATTTTAAGGCCAAGGAGATGGACATAGTCAGATAGTGATGACGTTATAATGCAGGTAAAAGAGAGCGTTAGTGCCTAATCCCAGTTAAAAACTTTAAAAATTTTACCGTAAATATTCTTCAATAGTGTTAGGAATACTTTGGTTGATGTCAAAAGATATTACGACACTAGGCAATTCCTAGGCCAGAGTATATAAGGGTATGGAAATTAATTATTCAGTGAATTTTAGTTAATTAAATATATTATGAACATTGCGTTGGTCTTGCTAACAATAGAACTAACAAAATATATAATAAAAGACCTAATTACCTGCAGCCATTCTGCTTAATGCACACATGCACAAACAATAGTGTCAGAGTAACAGTGTACAACCTCTCCTTCACCTTTCTTCCACAGATCAGCATGTCATCGGCAATAGCAATATTATTACAAGTAAGCAAGTGGTGGTAAGCAACATATTCGCTTATCACCTAAATTGTCCTCACTCAAGGTGAAGCAAATAATGATATCATCACATTGATAAATACTTTTAAAAGATGCAAATTCCGTAATCCTGACAAATAATGGAAAGTAGTTCTGGAAACATTCAAATAGGTGGAAAAAGTCAAAGTAATATGTCGAGGCAGTGATAATTTGGATTTTCACGCCCAAAATAATTTTCAATTCGTCCACCAGTCTGCCGTTAGTAATTAATTTATCTGGATTTCGGAATGATAGTTTCCCATATTTACAACAAGTTGTACTTTACCAATCTGTTGCATAGTGGAGGTGGCAAATGGCATCTAGCTCCATGCGGTCTGGATTGGCATCACTTTGTAATCAGTCGCCTCGACGTAAATACGGCACTTCACGAACTTTTCACGGTTTTTTCATTGCCAGAAATATATTTTATAATCCATTCGAAACAAACTTTCAGTGGATCGGATAATTTTGTTAGTAATTTTGTATGACCACGTCGGCCTAGATGTTGTTGACTTGGTAACCGGCTGTCCACTCCTCTTTGTTCTTCCAGTGCTTATCCTCAATACCTCGTGCGCACCATCTGTTTGCAGGTTATGAAACTTGTCCGGCCTATGGTTATTGGTCCAAATACACACACGTTCTTCCAGAACATTATGTGACATCATTTTAATCACGCGGTAAAGGCGGGAAATCGCTTTCAAGAGGTTTTGCCCCGGTTCAGAGACATCACGCATTCGTAACTTAAATGGCCGATATTACATTACACCAAATGAATTTCATAATCATTTAATAACTAGGTTTATAATAGGAATTTATTAATGAAAATTGGTTTTCCGGGTTAATTTTACTGACAAAGAGTTTAAGATTAATTATTTAAAAAGTTAATAAAATTAACATAAGATGCCTGGGAAAAAAATACATACGCACTTTAAACTGGTCTAGATTTATATTTTAAAATTTACCCTTTTAGATTTATTTTAATTAATATCCTTGAGAATCCTATATTTATAACTATTGAAATTTTATCTAACAATTTTTTAATCCAGAATTTAATTAGAATATTTGATTAGGCCTACCTTTAGATTAGTACACAATTATGGGATACGTTTAGTTTGCAACTTGAATTGGGGAAAAAAACGAAAAAATTAGTCTGGGTAAATGCACAACATCACAACGGAAATAGTATCGAGTTTTACCAGAAGACAAACTTTTGCAGTTCAGTCAAATGCCAGACTTTGATTCTCTCTCTTGTCAGTGCTAGTTTGGAAGATCAGAACGAGTTACTGGGTACAGAAAGGCAGGTAAGGTAAGCAATTGTTTTGATTGAGCGATAAGAGCAACTTAAGATTAAAATAACAAAAAGTGATCTGTGAAGCTTGAAATGCTGATGGTCGATGAAAACGGAAATAAATACAAATGTTATGTTGTATTTTATAATTTATGTTGAAAGTATGTACACCATAGCTCAGGAGTGCAGTTCTCTCTGGACAGTGACCAGAATATACCGGTACATCGTCGACTGTGTTCACAGGTTTCATGGTGTGGTCGAGATCTGTCTCCAGGTCTTATCGGTGAGCAGACGTGTCTGGAGAGCTCTCGAACATGCTTGGCCGTCATCTCCTGCACAACTAGAAACTTTGCTCATCCGTGATCGTGTTAAGTGCCAGTTGGCTGTAGAGGCAAACAAACAATTGTTGTGATCAACTCAAAGAGAAGAGGCAGTAAAAAGCAGCAAGTTTTAAAACTGTATTTTATTTGCACAAACAGATCACTGGTTAGATAGAACCCTAGAAATCATACATTAGTCCACAAGACTAATTACCAAACTTCATATCTTAGAGATATAACAGTTCTTAACATCTTAGATAGCATTTTGAGCGGTTATTGATTGCTTTAGCATTAACTGTAAGGTCCATTGTTACTTTTCCTACATTGTGGTATCAGCAGAAGGCACATATTGTACTATATCAATCTAAAAACTGCTGTACATTACTCAAGAAAAAGTTCCAAGTTGATCCACTGTGAAGGAATCTGTAGGCTGTGTCCCATGTAGCTTAAAAAATTGAAATACACACACTTACTGGGGAGGGATCCTACATAGCCCAACTGGCCCTTACTGTGTAAGCTGGCTAGATATGAGGATTAAAATACACGGGACATAACAAATACAACTAAATTGGATGCCAGGAAAGATTAGCTTTCCACACAAAACACTTGAAACTCTCAGGGAAGTGGGTCAGTTGATCATTGGCAAAGTTGTATACAGGTGAGTAAGCGTAATGAAACAATCCTGAGAACAAGGAAAGAGTACAAATTATTACATACCTGGCAGATGTCCACTCGACTCCACACACATACAAGTCGAATGCACAAAGAAGTTGCACACAATTCGAGGTAAGGAACAGGTAAAGGTTTAGATAGGGCCCTATAATTTATTAATGAATATTAAGCCTGTCTGTTAACATAAAGAGCTCAATTAAACTGTCGGAAGAAATGCACAATAAATCGTAGAATCAAAGTGCACTACTACTGGCCGTGTCCAATTCGAATTGTAACTTGTTCGAAATAACGAAAGGCAGCTAAAGTTTGAGATAAGCACGTAAATTGGCAGACAAAGCGCTTTACTCGACAATAAACGATGATCGTTAGTAAACGTAACCTGGAAATCGGCCGTAAAATGTACTTATCGAAGCAAATCTGGAGAATGTGTCCCGGCAGAACATGCTGAAAGTAGGCCTAATTTTCCCGTGGCTTCAATTGTCCATAAAAACCGTACAATGACTGGAAACTGATGGATTTTACAAAATATAGGCGACTAGATGCGTTATTTATGCTATTTGACGGCTTGATAACTTTGGATAGTCAAAATAATGTAGTTTTAATTAATGTTCCAAATTTTGAGAACGAGTGTCACAGATTCAATCTTTCGCCTTGGGCTGCACTTTGCCGCCTCACTTCTGCCGCACGGCTGACTCGCTTCTCCGGCTTGGCCTCGGTTCCGCGCTCGTGATTGGCTGTCGTGGGAGGTTTGTCTCGCCGGCCGAGTGAGTTCGCTGCTTGCTGCCTTAGGGCCTCCTTTCGTCATATGCCCTCGGAAACGGTTCGAGTTCCAAATTGTTGACCAACTAACCAAATCATCACCACACATAAACAAATGAGGACAAACGGTATTACAGAAAATAATATACAATTACAAAGCATTAAAATTAAGAAACATTCCTTAATTAAATTTCAATATTAAAAGATAGGAGAAATAGTCCGTCGACTGATAACGTAAATTACATCCAAATAGAACACCCCTGGTCAGGAAACACCAATTTGGACAACCTATCACAGAAGTAACCAAAGTTAGTCCAAGATCAGAAGCAGACTCCCAAAAATAAACAAAACAACCCTAATTCTAACAAAAACATCACAAATCTACCCCCACTAATAGTTCATACATCCCCTACATTCCAGCACACAACAAGTGCAAATAGACCCTATGCTATAAATTATAGAGAGGTTAATGTACCCAGACGTAATGATCGTTATTGCCGATGCAGTTTCAGTACAGTGATGTAATCCGGGGGCCGGCTCCTAGCCCTGAGTAAAAAGGGTTATCCTTCGAGTCTGCCTGTGAAGCACTCCACACTAAGGTATGATCGTAGGCGTGTTCCGGGAGGCACGTTAAAGGCGGGTCC
>KZ873770.1:35250-47554 GCA_003456935.1 Machilis hrabei
ATATTCTATGAAATAAACACTGATGTAATTTTTACTTCAAACAGATGTCACATTTTATTTCAAATTGACAGAATACATTTACGGTTACTGTGACACATGAGTAACGTAATGTATCTTCAGTTCAGTTGTTATCTACTCACACTTCACACCAAATGCTCAAAATGTCATCCACCTGCTTCAATGCATTTTTTATCTGTGGGGACACTTAAACGCCCTACTTTATGCAACTGCAATTTCAAATGCAGAGACTCTTCAAATGAAAACCATTCGCAACCATCCTGGGGTCTTTGAAAGGGTTCGACAGTCCATGATCCGACGTGTTCATGCGTGCATTGAAGCAGGTGGAGGACATTTTGAGCATTTGTTGTGAAGTGTGAGTAGATAACAATTGAACAGAAGATACATTACATTATTCATGTGTCACGGTAGCCGCAAATGTATTCCGTCAATTTCAAATAAAATGTGACATCTGTTTGAAGTAAAAATTCCATCTGTGTTTCTTTCGACCATAACTTATAAACTTGGCATTTCCGTACATATGTTTACATGACATGTTTTTTCTTGTCTAGGTGTGGGGAATATACTCCCAAAGTTTTGCCGTGTATTTTTGGGACACCCTGTTCAGTACGTACAATAGAGCTCTCATCCGTAACGCTTCAGGTGATAGAATTGTATCCCAAACCGGATACACAGTAGGGGTGCGAAGTTCTCTGAAAGCGATCGGAATCAACTTTGAACGTCTCTCCTGAAAGACGTCTATGATGATATATTCATATGGAGTACTTCACAGGAAGACTCATAGGAACACCACTTAACACTCTGGATAAGGAGTCGTTCCCAGGGTTTGAGCCAAGCACCTCCCTATCAACAAGTGAGCATACTACCAAGCTGTTGGTTGGTGTACGGTTCACAAACTTATGACGCGTTCCGTCATTTCAGATTTTGGGGTATTGCGCGCGACACATTTTGAAGTCCAATTTTAACAATAATTTGGTGTATCAAAATATTTGTATGTAGCTTTGTTCACACGGGTAATTTTAAAACGATTATAATCGTTCTAGCCCTAGCGTCTACACTCTTTCTTAACCGTCACACAAGAACAAATAAACTTTAGGTTACAGAACGTGGTGGAANGGTTTTGTTAATGAATGATGTCGCACACCTGGTGAGGATACATCAAGGACGTTTTGATGATAGAATCACTATTGTTTTAGCCTAAGTTCCTTTATTTCCTCACAATGTTCCATGTTCTTCTGATGACGTGCATTTCGNTACATTTTAGGGAACAAATATGAAGCCAAATCAGCATAACGTTTTCCTCCCCTATATTTACAATTTGTACAAAGCGTAATGTGAGATACTCCTGTGTTNCAAGTGTTGAACCATGTTACATATACACAGATGAACGCGTGAAGAAAAAGAACAGTCGGGAACCGATTCGCGTGGGTCGGTTCAGAATTGAACAGGATGATGTTTAACCAAAACCAATGCAATTTTGAACATTAAGCGTTTTATGGGCCTTCACGGCTGACCCACACTCGCATGTTGACGAAACTTTGTCTTACGGGTTCATCTGGCTCAATTTGATCAAATTCGGCCAAACTGTCTAGAGCTTTTTACAAGCGTACAAATTTGTATGACAGTTTTGTAATAAAATAAAAACAACACATGTTCAGGAAAATTAAGCATACGTTTGTTGTCAAATTAACTTCATTTAAAAAATGGCCGAATCTACATTATTACGTTAGAAATTTAATTATATAAAATCGTATGTGCTATTACGAAAATATAAAACAATTAAAATAACGGCGGTCACGGCTTAAACTTACATTTTACACTATTAGTAGCACGTAGTAGGTAAAACATTTTGTAAACAGTAGAGGACTGAGATGGTCTAATGGAGACCCCATCCTTAAGGATGGCCGGTGGTGGGTTCTTTTACATATAACACTTATCGATGGGACCCCACTTTAACACCCCTCCCGGAAGACGCCTACGATCTTACCTTATTGTGCAGTCCTTCACTAGCAGACTCGTAGGATAACCCTTTATACTCCTGAAGGGATAGGAATCACCCCCATGATTTAAACCCGGGACCTCCCGATCAGGATAAGAATTGGAATTAAAATCCGAAATCACAGCTGTAGTAATCCCTTTACATTGTTTTTCGTGAATTATTGATGAAGGAAAACATAAGGACAACCTCGACGAAACATACTCGATGGGAATTGAATCCACTCAACACCGCGTACGATGTGATGAACGCATTGGATCCCTCTGCCACCGGTGTCATTCATTCACTGACAATATCAGGGAAGTCATTAATACCCTTACATTTCTAAAATAAAGTGTAATTAATGTATTGGTTAATGGATTTGCCAAATCATTCTAGATGATAGAAAAAACATACCAAGATCTAAACAAAGCAGCCACGTGTCCACACGCATAAGCAAAGCCACATTAATTACAGCCTGGCTACACATCAACTAGCTCGTAAATAAAGTAAGAGCCCCTTTCAAGCTGCCAGCTAAAAATGTAATTCAGTCGACCGTAAAAATTCGTCAAGGGTTCTTCCATCTGTGATTAAGCGTGTCTCGTTGTAGATTTCGGACATCTGAACACCACGTGTGAGCACAAAAGTAGGAAAACTTTAATACACGTACGTGTTGGAATGGTAATGGGCTTTACTAAAAATTGAATCAACAAAGAAAGGTAACTAATCGACGTGGTGTGTTTCACAAAAGGCAGGCGGATGGGGGGACATGGGCTTGTCCTTCGTGGAATGTCCTGTCCCAAATAGCAGCGGCTCCAAAAAACAACAAATGAAAATACGGAGTAGAGCGAGAGTGACAAAAAGGAGACGGGATTACGTTCTCGTCGAGAAAACTCTGATAAAACGAACAAAAATGGGCTCACACCGACGCCGCGTATGTGGGAGGTTTTGATTTTGCGTTGTGTAGTGGTATTTGCAGTAAAAGTCGACCACAAAGAGAAGTGTAAAAAGGTGCCAAAGAGAAAAGGGAGAAAAGGAGAAGGAGCACGCGAAAGAAATTGTTTTGTCCGGCCAAGAAGTCGCCAAGAACCGAACTGGACAGTCAGTCGAGAACAGCTGGGCAAAAGACAGGGTAAAATAGCCAGCAGTCGGTCGGTGCTAGACAAAGTGGTAAAGTGTATCTATCTGTCCGTCTGTCTGTCTGTCATTGTGAATCTGTGCACCTCATTCAAAAAGTTCTACTTAAGCCTGGATGTGTATACATAGCATACGACAGCTATTTTAGTAATGCCTAGAAAATCCTCTCAGTAGCCTCAACACAGTTTGGTATACAGAAAAGTGCAATTTCCGTTTCAGCGTTGGTTATCGGGAGTGACTTGTTCTATTAAAATATCTCGACATGTCTTTCCGAGCACCGGCAGACACTCTATCACCCGCCCCAGCACCCCCACCCCCATCAACCGGTGGAGGAAGTTCCGTAAGTATTTTTTATTTTATTAGTAGGTTGTGTAGAACCAATCAACTGCCTCTAAATATTAGGCTAAAAGCTCATATTTGTGTTACTTGGAAATACAACTTACATTGTTTAGGCTTAACTCCTCTTTGCGTCTATGTTTGTTGGGTACTCTCATGAATTTCACCATGCCTCAGGCTTTTTCAGAGCATTTTATGGCATATTCACAATAAACAAAAACCAATGTTATACAAAACTAGTATTAGGTCAATTTATACGCACAAAAATCATTACATAATGAGATGCGTGCACGGCCTGTCCTAGTTGATTCACAGTACAAAAGGTGAAGGTCACACGCAAATATAAACAATTTTTGATGTTAAAATTCGAAAATAATTAAACTATTTTACCACGTACAAACAAAAAATATATAGTACTTTAGAATCTACATTAAGTCTTAAGTGCCCGATTACTGGATGCCGTATCACGGATTACGAAAGTCTCCAGAGACAAAAAGACAAAAGTTTGTACTCATTTTTCTGCAATCCGATCCTGAATCCCCCTTTCCCCCCAACTGACAAAGATACACCAAAACGCACGAGCTTTGCTTTTTTTTTTTTTAATACTGATCTGTTTTCGTCTTTCAGTTCTTTTGTTTGCGTTTCAGTTTTGTGGTAGACTACCTAGAGACGCCCAACTCAAGAAAATAAAGCTAGTTCCCCAGTAGCAGGGCGCGGCGTAATGATCATTGGATAACAATATTTTATTTATCCAGTGATCATTGACCACTCAGAGCATCACGTCACCCGCGCCTCGCCACTGGGGAACTAGCTTAATGCGGATCACGAGCTTCTTATGCTACTACTGCACTAGACTTAAATAATGTCTGTATTCTCCATAGAGGGATCCGTGTCTCCGGAATGNNACGGAAAAAAATTGAAATTACATTAGGTTTCCGGAAGCGGCGTGTATAAACGTGCAAGTACACCATGTGACAACATTCTTTCTACTTTGTCTTAGTCTCCGGTAGCTTGCGTATCCGGAATCCGACATGCGGAAACGAGCCTAAACTTATCTTTACAATCCACAATGCCAAAGAAAGGGGCGCATGCCCAACTAACAGTTTTTTTTTTTTAAATCAGTTGAAGCTAAGGGTCATAATATAAAAGATGGGTTGTATTTGGCAAGAACCCAATAACATTGGATTATGTCCAAGTAAATAAAGGGCTACATAGGCTACTTCAGGTAACAGGCGAACATGCTTTGTTTGCACATCGAAACCATACCGTTCCTGGTAAGATTCGAACTCGTGCCACCGAAATGGAAAATCCTGCAACAGGTTGCTCTATATCGTGTGGTCCAAAAGTATGGAATAAAATTATTAATTGTTGAAGGGAAAAAGCGCCGGAACANGTCAACTTTACTTTTTTGTTGCTAGTATTTGAGGCATAAAAATGTGTTTTCTCCCCTCTTCCTTACCCTACGGGCTAGAACGTCATCCACCATTTTTTTCAATTGCAACCCCAATTGTTCGCTCTAGAAACAAAAACTACTATTTGTTCTGAGTTCAGTGATACCCCATAAGTGGACCCGGGTCTGAAGTAAATATTTTTCAATGCACAGAGGTCCAAACATCCCAGAAATCTTCAAGAGCTGAGAGAAAGGATAACTATTGAGTGCAGGAGTATTGAACAGTGCGTAAGAGATAATGTTGCCGAATAATTTCGTAATCGTATTTTCTACTGTCAAGAGACACAAGGGTGNCAGTTTGAACATTTAATTCGATAGGTTGCTATGTATTTTCTTTAACAATTGTTTAATACATTTTCGCTCTATCGAGATTATTTTATTGACACCAGATAGTTATCACTTTAGAGGTAACCTTATCGATTGATTATAAATAATTTCCTGTATTTGTGTAACAACAAACATCACAGCTTATTGACACCTTTGCTTATGTGACAAAACACGTCACATAATAAACATCTGCAAACAGTAATTGGAAATAATTAAAGTACACAAATTGTCGTTTATTGTACGTTTGAACCTCTACAGGTCTTGAAAACTATTTACTTCAAACCCCACTTATGGGGTATCACTGAACTCAGAACAGATAGTAGTGTTTGTTTCTGGAGGAAAAATGGGCGTTGCAATTAAACAAATTGTGGATGAAGTTCTAGACCGTAAGTGAGAGGCAAGAAAAATACATGTTTATGCCTCAAATACTAGTAGTACTAACANAAAAATAAAGTTGACGTGTTCCGTTTTNCCCCCCAAAAGTCAACCTTCAACAATTATGCATTTTATTCCAGANTTTTGGACCACACGGTATATAATACCACCTTAATAATGACGAACATCCGAACCCTTCACTGTACACAAATCTCAACACATTACCTTTGGTGCACTGATCAAAATTGTATCCCAACAAATGCCACAAAACAAAGACGAGTTAAGCCACATCACGCTATAACTGTTAACATAGCCTAATTCAAACCCATTGATCGCAGATGGGCAGTCTCTGGAGTACCCTTTCGCACGCCATGGAAATCCGATCACCCATGATTCAAGACATCTCCGGCGTCAATCCGAATACTGGTGAACCACTTCCGATGAGAAGATATGTCGGCAGTGGGGTAAGTCAAAACTCTCCACAGGGTCTACTAACTCTAAAACGCAAGACTGCCTCTGCTGTTACGCTTGGTGTAATCCACTAACCTTTAGTGCTGTATACGAGATGTGATTACGATGTATTTATCACGCCAACCTTCCCACAAAACACATATTCGTTCTACACTACATGCAATTGTGCTACACAGGAGTAACGTTTAACAGTGATCGCTTGCCTGTAAGTATAGCCAGTTGAAATCAATGTGTTTCTAGCTTTGCCGTACGTAAGTATATGAAAAACGTTTCCTTCTCCANAGCCACAGCCTGCACTGACCGAGCGGCCACTGCGCTGGAGGAAAATGGCCAATTACTGGGCCATATGCATAGTCGTGCCTCATACTCCCCTCAGATTCAAATCCTATACTTGTATAGTGTACAACTAGGCATCAGGTTTGGTCAAAGCGGACTTTTCTTGTGTTGTATTGCTGATAGTCACAACTGAGACATATTGTGGTGTTTCCGTTAAGTAATACCTAACCACGCTTTTCTTATAGGGCAGAGCGAAACATCTGCTGAATTTCTTGCAAACTACGTAATACCGTATATCTTGGGATTCTTTTTAGTCTCCAAAAATTCCCTCTCAACAACCCTTCTAGTTATCTTAGTCAGTGTTGAGCTTTCACATCAAAACTATGATACTTATNATCAGTCAAGGGTAACAATAAGCAATTACCAATATCATTATCTCGAAATTACTCTACCTCGTGTAAATAAATGCTACTACCAATAGCCTAAGTCAATAAATTACCCTTCTACTTAACCAGGATTTTGGAGATATTCAAACTCCATTTCTATTTTTTCGTAAGATTACACAAATAATACGATTACGGAGCAAATGTCTGAGATATCTAAAACTAAATCAACATGGTAATTCCTAACGCCTAAACTGAAACATCATAACGTCATCAGCAAAAATATTTCTGGGAAGCTAAATCACCTTTTTATTTTAACNCGTACACGCACNCTTTTTGCCCAGAAGCATGATATGTAGTAATGAGGTTTGAGGTAAGGCTCCATTTGTGCACCATCGACCACAAGCTGTACTTACAAGGGCATACACTTGAGAAAAAAAAACTAGGTCCTCTTTCATGGTTTTAAATCCATACAATAAAGAAACTATATGCATAAGTAGAACACGTATAGATAAAATTGCACTTTATGACGCCCAATGTCGTAGAATAAACATAAAGCGTACACGCGTGGATGGAAGTTTGCACTTCTCCCCATCAGCGTCCAACAACGACATTCAGATTGACGCTGTCCTCACAATTTTAAAGCATTATGCACCCCGTCATTTGTTCCGTCTGCTCCGGAATTACTCATACGTCACATGTGTTTATCTACAGTTTGCTTCCTAAAAGCTTCTCGAATCCTGGTTCTAACTCCATACAACTCCTCTTCCAGTACAACAGTTAACATGCCAGGTTTACTTTCCACTCTATCGTAGCACCTAAAAGTAAGTATGTATGCTTTACGCTGTACTGCCGGAATAAGAGTAGCTAAAACTACATGACATGGATTTCATACGACACACCAGTATTGNATGGCCGAAAGTAGGCCTACTAGTGTGTTGTACACCATCTGCTTAATATGGTGTGCAAACCGATGATTTCGATAAGCTTTTCCGACAACATAGTTAACATAAGGACCCCACCTAAGATCTTGTTATAGAGAATACCAATGGCTCGTTCGTAAGGTAATGGCTGCTCGATAATAAACAACTAATCATAGACAAATATTTCATTATAGCCAAAATTTAGATACCGTACTACTATAGTTTACTCTTCTACCTACTCGCCCTGGTACTGACGCGCTTATCGTAGCGGGGGTACCAACTTTTGTCTCCCCTTGTCATACAAGGTCGCCGCCACTGTGCTCAGACATTTCTCCACCGTTGATATGAGCTCGTCGACATCTGTAAAGGCCCGAGAGACCTGGAAGTACAGACGGCGACGAGCTCAAATCAACGGTGGAGAAATGTCTGTGCTCAGTGGCGGCGACCGTGTATGACAAGGGGATACCAAAGCTGGTGCCTCACTATATTAAGTTCATCATTTCCGAGGTTGACTACGTAGTAAAATGAACTATTCTAATACTTAAATGCTTTAGAGCTTTGCGTAACCGATTTTTTTCGGTTTCGTCCTTTAATAGCCGCCACCACCCTTGAATATTACCTAGTTACCCATAGATGACATCACAGTCTTCTTTATACTTTTTTAATTATGCTTGAGANTGTTCAATATTAACTTACTCTTACTTCATCTGGTGCATTCTCTGCTACTTAACAAGCATCATTTCTACAAAAGTGTGTTACCATTATCCAGCAATTAAATTTACTACGTATGTTTGTCCTCGTCCACAATCTGTGCCAATTTGAGGTTTTTGTGCTGCGGGAGCCAAAAAGGTTCACATCAACTCACACGCCTCGAACACTTACATCAGTGATGTAGTATTGTTTGGCGAAGAATTTCCATTTTTCAGGACGTCAACAAGCTTTTTTGTTTCGGAAGCAATCTCCTTTCAAAATCTACCCGAAATTCTCCACTCGAAGGATGTGAAGTGAAGCCTTACTCGTTTGCCTCGAAGACAAACGAACAACTCAATAAACAGAGCGTATAAAGGTTTGGCTCTTCGGCTTTACTAAACCAGAAAGAACACAGGCGACAGAGGAAACCGTACTTGGCAAACCTCCCACTAATCTCCACAATCACGTGTTCCTCTTTCTCTCTATGGAATGAAATTGCAAGTCACCATTATCATGCACAAGCTATGCGAGAGCGAACGACTGAACATTGTTTATTAATGACCAAAGCTCACCCGAGTAAAAATACCAGCAGTGATAATAATACCCGGCTACACATTCGGGTTTACCAGCCCTTCTTTCTACGCTGTTCCAAGAATCTGTGTAAAGAAACAAATTCGCAGCAAGTCTTTATTTATCCCTCCACTCAACTTCGGTTTTTTCTACAAGTCCTTGTTCCTCGTTATCAAAGGTACGAGTAAATAAACCTTTTACTAAATATACACGTGCTTCTGTGAAACTCGTAGAATAGTAGGCTATTATCACAAACGTGTATTATGTATATAATTGGTTCTTTTACATCACTTACATATCGATGTGACCTCACTTGTAACGTTCCTCCCGGTAGACGTCTATGTGGAGCGCTTCACAGGCCGACTCTTTGGATAAACCTTTATATTCAGGGAAAGGAGCTGGTCATGGGGATTAAACATGAAACTTCAAGACCGAGATGGGAGCACTGTACTATTAAGCCAACCTGTCGGTTGGATAACCTATTATACTCAGGGCAAGGAGCTGGCCATGGTGTTTAAACGTGGAACCTCCCGATCAGGAGGTAAACACTGTACCANTAAGCCAACTTGTCAGTTGGATAACCTTTTATACTCAGGCCATGGGGTTTAAACCGATCAGGAGGCGAGCACTGTGCCATTAAGCCAACCTGTCAGTTGGAAAATATTTTATACTCAGGGCAAGGAGCTGGCCATGGGGTTTAAACGTGGAACCTCAAGATCAGGGGGCGAGCAGTGTGTCATTAAGCCAACCTGTCGGTTCTACAACTCGCAAAGACATGCACATAGTAGTGAAAAAAGGTACGCAAATACTCTATTATAAGCATTCGTATTTCACCAAGAATATAGCTTCTAAAATTGGGGTGCGGCACATAATCGTCTACAAACCGGAATATACTTATTTTTCACTTTTGCAAAGGTTCAAATTGTGTCTTTTCAATGATATGCTTACACGAGACAGTCTGTAATGTGAGGTCAGCCTGTAGAAGACTCGCGCCACCCTTGATATCACATACTTAAAAAAACTAGCTTCTAACTGTAACATAATTCTTTCTGAGGCGGAACAGAGAAGCTACGGTGGACGCGCTTTATCAAGCTGACTACAACCCATGAAACGTCAAGACCATGCTGAATGAACTGCCTGCACGTGGGTGCCAACACCTTACTGCCAGTGAGCGACATTTTTTGTCCATAGCGTTTACCTTTCTTCGTATTTGATCAGCAAGACAAAATACGCGAAACACTTTTACATACAAGCATGTCGTCGCGACATCATGGTCAATGGACATCCATTACAATATTGTATTTACTATATTATAAGCATCCGTTTTTCACCAAGAATATAGCTTCTAAAAGCGGGGTGCGGCACATAATCGTGTACAAACCGGAATATAATTATTTTTCACCTTTGAAAAAGGTTCAAGTTGTGTCTTTTCAATGATACCTTTGTTTCTGTTCNTAACCAAAGTGGTACCGGTAAAGATCTTGTAAAATGTTAATTTCAGTATATGTTCCCTCCGTTGGAAGCGTATTCAAGACTACAGTTGTTGAGAAGAATATATGGAAAGAAAAAAAAACAAAGAACTGCCCATTCCCCAATTTATCTTGTCTCTACATCAATATCCACTGCTAATCTTTGGTCAAAAGCAACACACTTTTTTATGATAAGCAACTCACGATAGGGTATAACCTGTAATGCAAAAGCACTGTGAGCGGCAAAAGTAAACTTAGAAATAGGGAGGAAGCAAGTCTTTATGAACCTTTGTTTTGAAGGTTGTAGTACAGTACCAGGGANAACAGCAGATGGAAGAAATTNCAGAGTTATTAGACTCGAGGNAAAAAATGGAGCTGTAGAAGGCCGTTCTGTGGGCAAAAGCTTACCGAATTTCAACCATCTAGCTTACGGGGATGTACGAAAAAANACTTCTGCGCAAGCGCAGAAGTCGCGATCGCTCTGGATCTACGGTTACGTTATTAACCAATATTTCTGCCCCATAAGTGGCGAATGGTGAGTGACGTATTTGCCTCTGTAATGGGCCATTACTGAGGCAATCATTAGGATTGTAACACACGAAAGTCCCAAACTTGCTATTGAGTTATCAGTTAGTGTACTGATAACTGTATTCCGCTNTGCTGTTATATTCGCACACTATTTTTGCTGCAACTATATCATTAAACTTAGCTTTACTTATCTGTCTCTTGATATTTAGTCATTTTGAAGCACGAACTTGATTTAAACGTGTCTCTAAGTACCTACCAGCTTTGACCAGTCATGTGAGGGTAAATCACCAGTAAGTTACTGCCAGATGCGAGCTCGCATTGTTGTATTAATCACAGTCAAAACAACAATAAGACTGTCCAAACAGTTTCAAAGAACGGCAAAAAAAGTGGTTACCATTCCAGGGATGACAGAAACATGCAGAAACATATTCCTAGTGAAAGTTAATACTGATGATGCAACGATGACGCGATATATTTACAGTCACACTTAACTCTTTAAATGCAATGGAGTAAATACAAATCAATAAAGGTCTACCCAGTACAAATCAAATAACAGACTTGAACTTTCATGTCCAACCATAGAAAGTGTACAAACTAGGGTTGGCAATAATCGACTTAAGTCGAGTAATTAATCGATTTTCGATCTTCACTTAAAAAGTAGAAAACTGAAATCAAAAGTCGACTTTCCCGTGAAAGTCGACTTTGACAGCGAAGACGGTTAACTTGATTTTCGAAAAAGTTGATCAACTGGTAGTCGGGTTTTCGGTAATTTGTATATTATCGACTGTATACAATTGGATTGTGAGCCCCAATGATTTAGTATTTAGGGTATACATGCATCGNATGCCACCTAAATCGTGTGNTAACAAATAAAACTTCCCTGTTAGCGTAATCACACTGACGAATGCATTAGGTGCCGGCGTATGTCTGTGGAACTGGGACTCAGAGGCATGGCCAGGCCGTGGTGATAAAAGAGCGGAGCTACTGCGTGTTGCCTACCTTAAAGGGGTTGATAGGATTTAATGTTCTCCACAGTACATGACGTAATCCGAAATCACATACATGCAAGGGCATTTGTGATTTGAAGACGCAATTTTCTAAAGATCCAGCTGTCTTTATTTTATTTGCAGTTTAAATGTACATGTCGTCTTTAATGTATGTGCACAAATAACAAAAATAATGCTGTCACACGTTGATAATACACATGATTTATCAGAAAACATATTTGAAATAAGTANACAGGGTGTTTTTCTGGTTCACTGACAATGTTTCAGGGTTCGTATGGGCTCTATGGGGTAATAACTTCAGATGGGGACACACAGGTTCGAGGACGCCTCGTTTTGACGCTACATGGCATCAAAGGTACCTCTGAGGAG
>KZ873774.1:10722-22255 GCA_003456935.1 Machilis hrabei
GACTACACGATTTATTTCCCTTATTTTTCCTTCTTTGACTGGACTATAAAGTTATTTTAATCAGACTGTAGTGATAAAGTACTCGCCTTTAAATCGGGAGGTCCCGGGCTCAAATTTGGAGGCCGACTCAAGCCCTGAGAACAAAGGTTTATCCTATGAGTCTGCCTGTGTATAACTCCAACTATCCTATGAGTCTGCCTGTGTAGAACTATGATCTTCGGCTGCTTCCAGGAGGGACGCTTAAAGTGGGATCACGTCGATAACTGTTACATGTAAAAGAAACCACCACCAGACATGTGTNNAGTGAGTGGCAAAATTCAATCACCCTCAATAAACNTATGGAGTTTTAATTATACCTACGATATCAGAATGGGACCATAAACCCAACTAATACAATCAATTGAGTGCTCATAAATCACTAATTTACATGAAGTGCCGTGGCTATTTACTGAACTTATCTGCAAGTTTAATTTAATACTATAGGTGCCATATCAATATGCCTGCTTTTTCATATTTTTGTATTTTATTTGTGTTTAGTGCTATCATTTCTTCCCAAAAATCAATGAGTACTATAACTTTACATAAACGCATTGAACAAAACTTGAAGGCGCAGTTTTCTGTGTTCATAATATTATGATTGTGGATTTTTAATTATTTTGATATACTATTATTTTCATTTTATTCTGTAATGTTTTCTTTCCATTCAAATATTTTCTCATTAACTATATACCACGTACAGTAAACACCAATTTACTTTTTTTTTTATGAATTTGACAACTAGATCAGATTGGTACATCTTATGTTTTGTTTCTAAGCTGAAACCATAACTGACGCGTTTTGAATAGTTTGATAACTCCCAACTATCTGAGTATCCGGTGTCTGAAAATGATACTAAATAATCTTACATAGCTTATGGTAAGCATTGTGAATTTGTTTGGTTAATGTTACACGTAAATCTTTTAATCTGCACAATACATTGAGTGTACTATTTTTTCACAAAATTCGAAACACGTCCTTTTCTGTTTCCTTGAGACATACGTTCACGGAATTTTGAAAGAGTTTGTGCTATCCGAGTACACCCAAAAAGCCTCTTTATGCGCCTACTCAGAGACCATTATTTCTTTGTGAGCAACAAAAACCAACGTATCCACTTTCAAAGGATGATATACAATCGCATACAAAGCACAAAGTGGACACGAGTGTACTCATTAAAAGAGAAATAAAAAAGAATAAGGTTATCAAATACGGAGAAAATCGTATCGTTCAAACATATACAGTAACATGCTCTGTATTTATCGATGTTAGTTAAGTAAGACGTATATTAACCAATGTTACTATGATCCTTTACAGTTCGGCAACATACAGGGTGCAGGTAAACTTCGTGAAAATAAATTCGTGGCGGGGTCAGAGACATGAAGCTACTTGAAAATGTCTAATGAACATATGACCTAGGAGGCACCATTTTATTGTAATTAACCCTTTTTTGATAGCTAATCAGAGTCGAGTGCACGATAGCGTATACGTTATGGAAACAGGACAAGCCTAGCGCTGTTGCCACGCTTCGCAGTTTGACTCTTACACCGGCCTGCCTCAACAAGGGCCAAACTGCGAAGCGTAGTGATGCGTGGCAACAGCGTTTGGTTGACCCGGTCCCATAACGTATACACTATCCGCACTCGACTCTGATTAGCTATAAAATAAGGTTAATTAATGTAAAACGGTGCCTCCTAGGCCATATGTTCATTGCACATTTTCAACTAGCTTCGTGTCTCCAACACCGCCACAATTTTTTTCACGAAGTTTTACCTTCATCCTGTATAACTGATTTTACACATTAACAGTGCCTATTGGGGTTTGAAATAAATTAAAAATATTTTGCTAATACACATAAGAATACAACTATAACACGTATACATTTACTTAATAAACAGAAAACTGATACGTTTTTACTAAATTACAGAACTTCGCAAATTGCTTGTAAAGAATCGATCAAAAAGGTTTGTAATTGGGCCATTCACAAGCCTATTTCCACATAACATAAAAGTAAATAAATATACTGTAGCTGCCATCGATAATAAGAAAATTTGTCATTAGATACTATTAAAGTTGCTAAATACTGTTTCAAACTTTGTATCTTACGGTACGGGGTTTTCAAGCTATGTAATACTTTCTATAATTACTAGCTAAAAGGATTAAATTGCACATAATATGATAGACATCAGTCGTGAAAGATATAAACGCAAATGCCTAGGTTTCTATGCATAAAACCACAATTGAACGTTGGATATCTAATTCTGTATACCATTTCAATGCCACTAAGCGTTACCAATTCCTGTCATCACTTTAAAATAGTTTGAGTGATTTCGAAAAGAGTGGTGATAGCGACCGCTTAACATTTGTTTTGCTGGCTTTATAATTCTATATTGATAAGAAAATTAAAAAAGGGTTCCCTAATGGTTTATTTTTCTTTGGAATGTATTTTTAGGATTGTTAAACACACCAACAAGTGAGTAATAAAATAAATAAGGTGATATAAAAAGTATTTCATTTTACTAGGTTTAGGGGTCATACCAACTATTGTTCAGAGACAACACGGGAGTTTTGAGAGATCGAATTTGTCAAAAAATGTCGGTTATGTTTCAACTTGTTGTAACAAAATAATTCTTAGAACGTAATTAAATTCAGGAGTCCAATCTGAAGGTTTAGTTCAATTAAATTTACATGCCGAAGTATGCACAAATCGTCCGCAGAAACGTGGCAACGTCGTAGTGCTTTTAGGTTGGCAAGACTTGTTTAGCTTGCATCCACGGAAACGTCGTCTTACTTTTCGGTTGGCAAGACTTGTTCAGCTGGCCTCCGCAGAAACGTGGCAACGTTGTCTTAATTATAGGTTGGCAAGATTTGTTGAGATTGCCTCCACGGGAACTTGGCAAAGTAGTAGTGCTTTTAGGTTGGCAAGACTTGTCGGCCCCAGTAGCCTANGTACGAGCACTCACTTGTGTTGTCTTAAATGTGTGCACGTAATGTCGGAATAAAAAGTGGCCATAAACGTTAGTTTTAACGCCCCGGAAGTAATGCCTACAGGCGGTTCCCGGGGCACTAACACACACACACAAACAAAATGGTTGGCAAGACTTATTGAGCTTGCCTCCTCGGACACGTGGCAACGTCGTTTTACTTTTAGGCTGGCAAGACTTGTTCAGCTTCCATAGCTTAACCAACTCAGTTAGCTTCAAATAACATCAAAGCTCCCAAATTAAAGTGATAGCTTGTGTGGAGTGTTTACGTTGTTGCATTGCTTCAGCAGCGCCATCTGTTGACTTGTAGCGAAAGCGCCTCCAGACTTAGTTAGTAGCATGATTTTCTTCTAATTTCCCTCTTAAATGTTCGGTAACATCTACTTTTCTTGGTAGAAAAATAAACTAGCGTATTTAATTAATCAGAAATTGTGTTTTAGAGACCAGATGCTCGCAAAAATACCCCCAAATTAAAAATCAAGGGTGCAGAGCTGTGGCATCGTCATAAGACTAGTTCAAAAGAGGACTATATTCAGCCGACGATATGTCCGATAATAGTATGGGGAGGTGCATTCTTGTCATCCCAGTGTTTCGACACTGGGATCCATTTTTCTTCTTTCTGGTCACGTGTTCAGCGATTCTGAAATTATAAATATAGATATTCAGACACAATGGTCGCTTATATCTTTAAATTCTCTGTGCAAATTACCATCCTTTAATATCTTAGTGTTTTTCCATTACTAATTACACCAAAGTTTATCTTCTAACTATATTAAAGTATATTTTGTAAAATATCCATCTTAAATTAAATGTTCCCCACTTATAACTATTTAATTTTATGTATTTACAATCAATATGTTTCATCGTTCGATCCGAAAACCATCATGTATTCAAATCTAAACCATTTTTCTAATTGTTAACATTACGTATTGCCCCGGAGAAATATTGTGGAAGAAACAGTAAGCGCGAAACTCAAATCTATCTTTCCAATCTCTCTCTGTTATATCCTTACCTTCAGAATAAATTCTGTAAATGTCAGCCTCCGAACGCCATCTGCCAGTTTCAAAATCTACCATAGGTTCCATTTCAGGTTGTATCACGTTGGGAATAAAGGCATTTATTCTACCAATTGTCATAATTCCATTTTTTCCCCTCTTAACTTTTGTAGTTAGATCTCCTTTTTCATCATAATATTTTCTTCCGGCATTATCTTGTCTTCTAGGAACCTCATCTGACAGCAAACTACTTGAAGCGTGGCTTTTGTCTATTTCAGTGTCTTGTTCCTTTTCATGTGACTTTAGACCTTCCTTTTCTCGTTGAATTTGCAAAGTGTCTGTTGTCTCATGCTCACTGACTTTTAATTCTACTGGGTGATATATAAGTTTAGTTTCTTTCGGTGATTAATGTGCATTTGGACTCTCTTACAAATCTGTGTCACTTATATCAGCCACTTTGTCTACTGTCGACTTCGCTAATAAATTGCTTTGCCATGGGTTTATATTTAAACCTACAGCGCCTGTAGAAAATCTCCAAGGTTTAATTTCTAACTGTTCCTCATTTTCATCTTGGAAACTTATTAAGTTCTCCACTCTCGTTGAACCAAATTATGACTTGTTTATTTGTGTTTCTTCAGGTTCATTCAAAATTGACGCTCTGAGTATTCTTCGTGTTTCACTGCATTCGCTGTCATCTTCTTCCCAGATACTTTCAAATTTTTTGTTTGGTGGCATGTTTTTTTTATATTTCGATATTATCTGTTTCATTTTACTTATTGTGTGCTCAACTTCCTGTTTTCCGTAAGGTACAGTTTCCATTTCAACATCATAATCACTGTTTTGACTTTCTTCGTCATTGTGACTATCATAACTATCTTGCAAATAATCTTCACAACCACTTTGTTTATAGTAAATACTTTCTTTATCTGCCTTTCTCATCTGCCTATCGTATATATCGAGCATTATTTCATTAGCTTCGTTCGCCACCGCTTGTTCTTTCAGTTTTTTGTCTGACTGTCTGGTTTCATCTGTTGCCACATTTTTCCGTACATCTGTTTGTCCTTGCGCAATGTTATCTAGTTNAGACACATACCTCGTTAATGCCCAGTTANCTTCATACATGTCTTCGACTGTTTCTGGTGCGACATGTTTTTTAAAGTTTATTAATTTATTTTGTAGTTGATCGAGTAAGTCTGAAAACTGGCTTTGTAAACCTTTCTGTTCGTCTGTATCAGAGAATTCTCTTGGAGGCTAATAAATTTCATCTGTGAAACTCTGTTTTTCATTCTCGNTTTCGATTACACTTTCATATTCTGATATTTGTTCTTCCTCTGGGAAGTATCGTTTCGGTTTTTCATATATTGCGTGATTTCGCAAGCTGTATCTTACAGGTACCATCGCTNGTCTTTTTTTCCTTTCTTGATGTGCTGTTTGCATGTATTTTTCGTTACTTATTGGTTCTACAAACGATTTTTGCTGCCTAGGTATGCTTTTTCTCGATCTCAGATAAAAATCATGATTTCTTAAATTTGTCTGTTCATATGCATCAGTATATGTTTCACAGTTCATTGTCTGAGTTTGTTTCATGTTTCTTTCTCTCCCTTCACTCTTCCTTTTGCTCTGTGTGTGTGCATGTGACCTCTGTGTCTCTTCATCCTCGTTTTCCTTCCCTCTCACTTGTCTTCCATTCATCTTTTCCATACAGAATTGTTCTCTGTTTCCATCTAAACTGTATTCCCCTCTTTCCTCATTTTTCTTACATTCGTATATTCACTTGGATGCGAAAAAGTGTGTCTATGTCCTTTTTTCATTTCTTGATNCATTTGGTTTAAACATTGAACCATATTGTGCATTTCTGCTTACGTCTCCAAATGTACTAAGTTCACTTTCTTCTTCCAATTGATTAAGGTGTAACTGAGTTGCTCGCATATTTGCGTTTCTCTGCGGAAAATGTTGTTCATTTTCTTGCAAATCATCGTATTGCAATGGTAGTTCATCTTCGTNGTCTGTGTTTGTTTCAGAACATCGACANTCAATAATCTCTGTATTTCTACCTCCACAACGCAAGTTGTAGCTGTGTTCTTGTTGAACGTTTCTCGACGTTGAAGGCTGCGGTTCGATGTTGTCATTTTTACCATTTTTCGTTTGTTTTGTATCCATTTTCCTGTTTCATCTTTCTTGTTTCTCCTGTCTAGGTTTTTTACCTTTCATTTCTGCATCTGCTAATGCCATGTCTTGCCAATTTATGCTATTTTCGATATCTGTATCTACATTTTGTTGTATTTCCTTCCGAAATGGCAGATCTTCCTTTATGTATGCCCGTTTCAGTTTATCAATGTGAATAACTCATATTTTGGCTTTGTTATCATACATGTGTTGAATCTTGTATGTTCCGTTGTTATAGTTGAATAAAATCTTGTATGGCCGAACAAACTTTCTTTCAAATTTGCGTGTGAGTCCTGGTTTGAAATTTAGATTTTTAACATAAACAGTATCCCCTTCTACAAATTCTTCATTTCTTACATTTTTGTTCCTTTGTCTTTGGTTACCTTCTGGCATTTTCTTTATATTTTCACGCACTGAATTATAAGTGAATTGAAAATGTCGTGTAAGTTTTGCTGCATAATCACGTTAATTGTTTCCGATACTGGTATTGACTTTTTCTGGTGCTGTGATGATAGTATAAGGTAGTTTTGGTTCTCTTCCATAGAGTAGGCTAAAGCTTGAATGTCCAGTTAAACTATTTACTGATGATCGGATTGCCATTAACGTTAGAGGCAACAACTCAACCCAATTTTCATGTTGGTCATCGATAAGGTTTCTAATTTACCATTTTTAATGTCTTGTTTGCTTTTTCGATACTTTCATTACTCTGCGCATTGCAGACCGTCGTGTTTAATCTTTTGATTCCAAGCAACTTTGTTACTTCTTTCATCAATTCGCTGGTGTAATTCGATCCGTTATCTGTGAATAGTATGTCGCTAATACCGTATCTTGATACTATATGACTGACATAAATTTTTGCAATAGTCTGCGCAGACATCTCTTCAACTGGTATCGTTTNTATGTATTTAGTTAGTAAACACTGAAATACTAATATGTATTTCTCTNCTGTTGGTGCTGTTTTAAAAGGTCCACAAATATCTGANCTGACATTTTNAAATGCGTAGTCCGCGTAATTCAGTGAATGTTCCATTAATTTTGACTTTTTAATCGTTGTCTGTTTTCTTTCTTGGTAAATTCGACACGTCTTGATAAAATATGTAACGTCTTTTGTCATNCTGGGCCACCAATAGTATGGCTTCATTCTCAATAAAGTTTTGACTGTCAAAAAATGTCCGGCAAATAAACTAGAATGAACCGATTTTAATAAAGAATTTGCATAGTTTTTGGAACGACTAACTGTATAGTCTCTTCCCCCTTGTTGTTGTAGGTACAGTGGTACAATACTCCATGAGTTCCAAGTGTAAAACCTGGAATATGTTCGTAATTCTCAAGTCTGTTCATCATGTCTTTCCATTTCGCATTTATTAATTGCTCTTCTCTGACTGATTCGTCATCCCATTCAGCGAGGCCTCTGTTGCAATGTACATTTGCAACAATGTCTGGTTTGTCTTTTTCATCTTCACTTGAATCATATTTTTNTCTATTTATTTGTGGTGTCGTTTGTTTTCGTCTTCCTATATAAAACGATTCAGTGTGTCAGCTACGACGTTATGTTTTCCTGCTACGTGGTCTACTGTGAAATCGAACTCGTCCAGATAGAGTAACCATTCTGTAACTGCTGGTGTTCTCGTTTTCAATTTCTTAATATGTTTGANAGGAGCGTGATCCGAAAAAAAATTAAATTTTTCTCCTAATAATTCGTTTCTGAAGTTTTTTACATGACTTGAAAAGTGCAAGAAGTTCTCTCTGGTACGCTCGATACAGTTTCTCTGATTTATTAAGTTTCGAACTGTAGTATGCTACTGGATGAAGTCCATCTTCGTATTTTTGCATCAACGAGCCTGCTACTGAATGTGACGAAGCGTCGGTAAATTATACGAATTCTTTGCTGTAGTCTNGTAGCTTTAAAATTGGCGCTTCAATGAGGCATTCTCTTAGTTTCAGAAATGCTTCTTGTTGTTCTTGACCCCAAACAAACTTAGTTTTCGTACTTGTAATTCTTGTAAGCGGTTCGCTGTGTGTCGCAAATGATTTTATGAATCTTCTAAAGTAGTTTAAGATTCCTAAGAAACGTTTTACTTCCTTGATGTTTTTTGGTGGTTTCAAGTTTCGTATTTTGTCTACGTATTCTGGGTTCGGTTTAATTCCCTCTTCTGATATGTGGTACGAAAGATAAATTACTGACGTCACTCCTATCTTGCATTTTTTTGCCTTGNGACGAAGGCATACTGTTCGTAGTCTTTCGAACATGTCTCGAAGCGCTTTGAGATGTGATTACCAGTCTTATTTATGATAATTAAATCATCCATGTACGCTAGAGCATTGTCTGAAGTTGGCAACCCTGAACACACCATGTCACTGATTTTTTGAAATGCCGCTGCGCTGCACTTAAAACCTTGTGGTAATTTTTNGTATTGATATTGCTTTCTATTGCACATAAAAGCTGTTACGTGTCTACATTCAGGCTCGATTTCAACCTGATGGAAGCCACCTAAAATATCAAAACGGTATAGAACCTATTTCCTCCTAGTTTTGAAATTGTATCTTGAATGTTGGGTAAACTGAATGCTTCGATTTCCACTGTTTCATTTGCTAGGCGTAGATCTAAAATAGGTCTGTCAGTTCCATCTTTTTTCTTAATTAGAAGCATGGGTGAGTTTTACTCAGTATGTGCGGCTTCTTCTATTATGTCCGCTTTCAATAAATTGTCAACTTGTTTCTGCAATTCATCTTGCAGTTGGTATGGTATACTGGTGCTTTCCTTGGTTTACATTCTGGTTTTACATGTATCTTATACGTTCCTAAGTTCGTTTAGCCCAACTGTTGTTAATTTTTTGCGAATATATCAAAATACTCATTTAGTAAATTTTCTATATCTCTTTTCTGGTCTTTTGTCAAATGTGGCATGTCAAAATCTTTCACTGTAACTCTATATTCTTCTGGTATTTCTTTTTTATTGCTTTTACTATTCTCATATCCATCTTCTATTTTATTTCTATTTTTATTGTGCCGGTGAATAACTTCCTACGATACATTTTCTTCTCTGTTGAGTCGGCATTCCCAACACCTGCTGTACTATTTGAGCGGTTTGTATTGCGTTTATTGCCCCAAGTATTTCGTCTTGCGGAAGCTTAACGTATTCATCTTTTGAGTTCAAAATTTTTGCATTCACTCTTCCATTATTTACATACCATTTGCACAAAACACTGTAGGTCCTTCCTTGGTTCAAATGAAACGAGACTTCCATTTTTGAAATTTTGTCCTATTTACACTTGTAACGTCATTTCACTTCTGGCGGGCACTAAATAATCTTTTCCAAGGTGAAAATTTCTTTGAACCATCTGCTGTACATTCATCGTCACTCAAAATATCTTCAAAATCTTGTAAAAAAATCATAATCTGAAACGTCGCTGTATTCTTTTTGTTGAACCAATTTTCGCCTATTAGCTATCGTTCTCGAATACTCCTCTGTTTCATCTTAACTTTCTGTATCTGAAATATCACTATCTTCTTCATTCTGTTGCAAGATAGTGACATTTTTTCTTTTCTTTTTTCTCTTCACTGACGTGTCTGAATCTTCTCTTTTTATTTCTGTACAAATGTGGTCCACTAGTGTAACTTGTGACGTGTGTGGTAAACACTTGGCTTCATGTTTCCTTCCTATCTTGAGTATGTTGTCCTTCACATAATAAACTGCATCTGTTTCTCTGAGAAAATCTATCCCGATAATAGCTTGAAATGGGCTCTCATCTGGGAAATCGACTTTGATAAATGTGTCACAATACATGTTGACGAAAAGGTTGTAAAACAATAAAAGACCGCTGGCTTCTGTGTTTCAAGCTCACGTATTACTCAAGGTCAGGGTCGAAAGGTCAANGACACCACCTGCTAGTCAGCCGCACGAAAGCAAGCGAGGCAATTGTTGGAACGACGCACCACGAGAAAGACAGCTGACGACCGTAGCCTACAATAATATTTGTGCATTGTCATGCAGCCACGACCGAATGTCTACACTGTGTTAGCTCAATCTCGCGCTGAAGTAAGCGAAGAGTTTGATTGGAGGACGGTGAAGGTGTGAACGCGATGATTGGAGAGGCATTACCAGGCTATTAAGAATTACGTCATTTTTCTTACTAACTTGGCCAGCTGCGACGCTGTCGTTTTAAACTTTCGTCACATGTTGTTATTTTGACTGTGAAATTGCGAGCGAGTCTAGATGCACCGTTTCAGCTGAACTCGAACGTAAACACGGTTTTGGTGGGAAAGAAGTGTGATGGATTATGGGTATGCAGATTAGCAGACGAGCCAGTCAGCGCGATTATGTAATCCCGGGCAGTCCATGTCAAAAAGTGCGGGACTATACTCAGCTAAGCAGGCACTAAATAATCCAATTTTATGTGCCACTATCAGTGAAATCGACTCACGCAAAGTGTTTAAGCGTGAAAATTGTGATTAAACNGAAAAGTTAATTGAAGTTTGCAATTAATTACAGTAGAAGCAGCGTCGATGAAAATCTGAAATAAATAGCTGTGATAATACTCTGTAGCCGAATCGATATATTGGCAGTATACTATAAAATATCTAGCTAAGTCAAGCGTTTGCGTGCAGATTTATTGGCGCAATTCATGCAACGAAGTTGTAAGTACAGTATTTTCGTCAAGTTAAGCTGTTATTGAAAGTAATTAGTGACGTTTATCCGCAAAGCTAACTCGGCAGACGTGGAAACCATTTTGGCGCCAAAAGGCACCAACGCATACAGAAAGTGACCAAAGCGGCGAATGGTGGTATATAGTACCAGAAATCAATTAGAGTATTTATTCAATCGATTTTTTGTAGAAACGCGAGTAACAGTGACTAAATGTGTAATTACGTTCGTGTGTCGCAAAGACAATGAGCAGTGCAATTAAATTTAGCAAGCAGCTAATTGATGACTAGAGCAAGAACCATCACCTGCGATGGAATTGGGGCACAAGCAGGTGAAATCTACAACTGAGAAGGAAGCCAAGGAAACACCGATGATGGGGTATGTTTTGTCAAAAGCTTGAGCTCAGAAAAAATAGCAAATTTGTGCGGCCGGACACGGCAAATGTCAGTTTAAGCTGTTAGCACAGCAAGTAGTTTTTTTAAGCCGTCACGCACAGATTCCGTGTTATTTTTTCCATGTAATTGTTTTGTACACTAGAAATAAGTCTAATAAATGTGACCAGTGTTAAATCAAAGAATAAAATCTCACGTAGCACGTCAGGCTTATATATTTGTGTAAGAAATAAATTGGTGTAGAATAACGTGGATTTCAGCCACCATTTTTGTTAGAAGCTTAGTTAAGCTGTGTTAGCGGCAAAGTAGAGTGAGTAC
>KZ873776.1:11290-22384 GCA_003456935.1 Machilis hrabei
TAGGAAAACCATCGACAAGGAAAACCGTCGACAAGGAAAACCGTCGACAAAGAAAACCGTCGACAAGGAAAACCGTCGACAAGGAAAACCGTCGACAAGGAAAACCATCGACTAGGAAAACCATCGACTAGGAAAACCGTCGACTAGGAAAACCGTCGACAAGGAAAACCGTCGACAAGCAAAACCATCGACTAGGAAAACCATCGACTAGGAATATCATCGACAAGGAATATCATTGACAGGTAAAAAAAATCGACAACTTTTGTCGACAATTTTCCTTGTCGACGATCTTAACCCGACCCTTATGAACTATGCGTCGTAAGACACCACAGGCATGCTTTGTNATTACTTGAAGACGATTTTATAAATGTATTATTTGATAGATGTCATACAGAAGTACTTGTTTACCTTTGACTGGACCTACATGTGAAGCGCTTGATTTTGATGATCCATACGTTCAATAACTTATGATTAAAAACCTTAGAGCTACACAATTTTATAACGTTATCCTAATTCACCAAAATTTGTTCCAGCTGGATGTGTATACATTTCTTTACACTCTTAAGTAGTTCGTGTTGTTGATGTATCCCCTAATAAGCATGTTACATTTTAGTATTGAGCCAATTCAGATGGAAAAATTTACTACACAAACAAAATAGCCTTTGAAGTCCAGCATAATAGTAAACTGAATTGTAAACCACACAAATTGGCGACAAAGTCTTCGGAACTCCTTTAGTAAGATAATAAGACAAGGAAAATGCAACTTGGTTAACTATTAAATCGTCGGCAAGTCAGTTGGCAAACCAAATAAAACATGTCAAATCATGTTAAGTATTTTGATGTTTAATAATAAACGAATAAACGTTCGTAGTGATCAATGCCATGTAGATTAAGCGTAGAACAGTACTTCGTCATCATCAATTTGAATTATTTTTAATGTGATACAAATGACAAACATTATTTTACTAATTTTTGCATCCAATAGTTGCTAACATCATTATTTTCGGCTTTTTTCTCTAAACAAATGAAAACTTACGTAACATATTGTGTTATTACGTTTTATCTAGAAGTGTTATATATTCTTAAGGTTAACAAATATTACTCAAGAACGAAATTTAAATACTGTGTGTAATTACTTTGTCCCCCATGTGCTCTGCAAAATTAGCTGCATATCTATTGAGTGTTGAAACTAACTATCTTTTATGATAACATTGCGAAGGACACTAAAATACGTAACCAAGAAAGGCGAAGATAACTTGACTCACCCTACTCTTTTCGACATAACACAAAGGTGTATCATTCTTTGACAAGAACGGACCAGCCATGAAAACAGCTTTTTTACTCATCACGGTGTTGCTTCTGTCGTTACATATGTGTGACCAAACAACTGGTAAGTGAACGGAAATAAAACGTGTTGTAATACAGTGTTTAGTTTTCAGCAGCTGTTTTGTTGGTTTTTCATTTATTTAGGCGACCAGAAATATACATATTTCCAATAATATCGGACGAATCAAAATTCATGAACCATGTTTACTGTTTGTGTTAATCACATCATTGTCAAAGAAAAATTAAACATGGTCTTTTTTTTAAGTAGATTTTGAGATGTTGAGGGTTGTGACAAAGGCCCCTTTTGGTGGATACAACCAAATGGTTTATTAGTAAACTGCAAAAAGAAACCATCTTACCAAAGAATTAAGAAATTCAGTAGACTTTACGATGTAAATGTTATGGATATGACACTCTGCGTCAGGTTCATCTTGACTTGCCTAAAATGAATGGTAATTCCAAGTCATCGGATCAAAGAGTATTTAGCTAAAATTAAAATAAGCCATCCAAATAAAATGTAACTGAGCTTTTTTATACTAAGTTCAAAAAATATATTTTATATGATTCACTTCATATTATACAAGTGCGGCAACATTTCCAAACCTTAAGAGAAATGAACTCGAAGAAGAAGAATCTAATTAATCTTATTTTATTAAGAATAGTCTGAACAATACATCAAATATGATTTACGAATTTGGATTCATCCTGTTTAATTAATACGAATGAGAGGATTACAACACTAGACTCATCCGATTTTTTAGATATCATGAAACACATAGACAAAAGCATCCTACTATAAATTGTTTACAAAATTGTCATGTTTCCTAGTCGCCAAAAATATTATTGGTTATTTTTAGTTTATAGTTCCATGCTTCTGACTGCGATGGTCTAATGGAGACCCCATCTATGTCGTAACGATGCTTCAGGATGATTGAATTTTACCAATCGCTCGACATATAGCCGGTGGTGGGCTCTTTTACATCGAACACTTATCGATGGGACCTCACTTTTAACGTCCCTCTAGGAAGACGCCTACGCTTCACAGGCAAACTGTTAGAAAAACTCAAGGTTAGGAGTCAGCCCCGGGATTTGAACCAGGGACCTCAGATTTTTAATCGTAATTTAGTAATTCTTATCACGCTAAGCGTATAAAGGTGCTACAAGAAATTTGTATCATATGTCTTTAAAGATTAAATATTTAAGTAAATATTTAAATTTCGTGAAATTAGACCTAGAGAGGTACAGTTTGGTACTTAGATGTATATGAGGAAACTTTTTTTCTTTTCTTTTCTTTTTTAAAGTCACAGTCAGATACCATATTACCCAAAAAGCCTTACCCAATTTTTATAATGATAGATTAAATTAAAAGAAACGTACTTTGGTTAATGGCAACCGCAGGTTGAAAACTCCAAGTTTAAAGACAATGTTAGAATTTATTTTTTGTAGCTCCTTAACAGTAACATCAACTTTCCATACGCCCTTGTCAAATGTTCAAGTTCGTTTGATTTCTGTTTGAGTAATGCAGTTTTTAAGACTCTTAAGTTATGTCTATAAAATGTTGAAACTTAGACTTCTGTGCCAAAGTATATACAAGTATAAAATCCAGGAAATCAAACCGTAGGCCAAACAATGAAATCTTTATAACGTCTGAATAGTATGGATGTTTTTCTTGATATTTTGGTCTAAGGAGAAACTCACGTCGAACGATTAGAAACTGATAACATAAATGTTGACAAAAAATAATACTTGTATAATGTTGGAATGTTTTAAAATATTAGAACTGGTATTGGTGATCCACAAGATTCCAAATTAAATAGTAAATAAATGGAGATGCAGCATTTCGATTTTAAAGACATGAGTAATGAAGCTGAGTTTTGATTAAAATTGTAATTAAATGTGTTCTGGAATGCTTGATTTTCTTATGGTAGCTCTAAACACAAATTGTAGGCAACCAATTATCACCACGTTTAGAACGAATGATTATAAGAAGTGGTGACCCATTGGTAAGGTGGCTGATTTCTACGCTGATAATTATTATGTACATAAAATTACTTGCTATTTATTGAGGACTCCAACCTCGGAAAAATATTTGAAGTAACACACAGTATTTATTTTTTAGTACTTTTACTTTTTAATCAATAAGTATGAGTCAATATGATGCTGTAATGACATATTTAATTACTTAATTTCTTGATATAATACATTTCAATTCTAACTCGAGTTGTTTTTTGTCTATTTTTACTAGCTCAACCAATCATGAAGCCAAGAAACGAACAGCATGTAAGAAGTTTGGATGCTAAAACTGCAGTTCGTAGGGTACGTTTTATGCGAATTATTCATTATAACTAATCTAGTACTTCAAGAGCACTGTTAGAACCAATAAAGTTTAGAGTTTACCACATATACCAGTTCAGTATGCGTTTTAGACGACGTTTGCACTATTTGTGAGAGTTTAAAATTAAAAGTGACTATTTCATGTATGTTATACGTTACACATGAGAAGAAATTGCCATTCAGATACACCATATATACTGATTTAAGTATTTTTTTTATAAAATTGTAACATTGCCAAAAGCAAGTACAGAAGAAACTTCTAATATACCTAGGTATGTAATCACACTGGATATGATCAATCTTTGGATAGATTAGAGCTTCTTTACGCTGAAGTGTTCAGAGTAATTTTCCAGTTTAAAAGATACCCCTTTTCTTAACGTTCACCACAAATAACTGCGCAATAAAATTAATTGAAGGGAACTCGTAAGCGTTTCACCTTCTTTCGTAAAACTTGCGAGTAACTTTTATCTGCCACTGCTTGTGGCCACCACTCTAGTATTTTTGTATTTAGCCACACAATTATCACCACTAGAGCGTAACGTATCCTTTGACACATGAAATTTTTGTACAGTTTTCAAGTATCGTTTACAAAATAGAATTATAGCTTATAATCAGCACATTCTGTATTCATCTTATAACCAAAACACATACATTTTTCTTTATGTTTTAATTATAAATGTATCATATCTGATTTCAAAATAATAACAGGTTGACTGAGAAAGTAGGTGTCGGAGAAACTCTTACAAATTTTTCAAATATATAACTGTATTTTATCTTGAAATCATTAAATATTTCACACTCGCACTTGGCTATGAAATATAAGTTAGCTCGGATTTTTCATATATATTTCGACATAGCTTTCAATGCTTGTAAAAAAATTATAATATAGTCTGAATTAGTTTTTATTTTTAAACGTACTGCTTGGCTAATAGTGTTTACAAACTAAAAGTCACACAATCAATTAGTTTGCAAAGAGTTTATCGATTTACGACACTTATTTTCTAAGTTAATCTTTGATCGTTCTCAAACCANCTGTAATGCGAGAGTAATTTCAACTGAGAACAATGTATTTGATTTATATATATTCACACAATGCTTTAGCCAATGAAAATATATTTTAGTTTCTGTTTGAATTACAGCTCTGTACCATCTGGTTTCAGAATAATCATAGTTTGATTGAAAACAACGGTACACATGATAGGAAATTCCATGTTAAGAGTCAGCTGGAATTCAAACTTATGACGCCATGATTTACGATACATGTGTGAAAAATAAAACAAAAAGGANATAAATGGAAGTAGCACACTTCTACACTTCAAAATAATACAGTTTACAAGGTGGTAACACGCCTATTAAAAACTGAAACTAATTGTTGTATCCGAAAAAAGCTCTGAGTGTCAGTTCGACTACTTAGTTAATGGACCTTAATTTCTTCATATCAAGGGAAGTATTTTGGAGTGTAATGTTCTGGAATTTAGCTTAAATCATAACGCCGCGTACTTTAACTCCAGCCAACTCTTAAAGTACACTCTACCAATTTTTATTTTTTTTACCTATCATGAAGTCGGATTACCTTGTAATATCGACAAACGTTGCCATCACATTAATAAATCTTACTACAAAATATACGCAATTTCAAAATTGTGTGTGTATGAACTTTTCAATATATTTATTGCCCAAATCAATGGACTTTCAAATGCAAGGCACAAAAAACAGAACCGCATAATTATACGTAATCCTTTCCTTTCAAAATTTACTATATCTCAGTCCGTAAAATTATAATATTAGGTACTGTAACTCGAGACTTGGCGAGAGTAATGAACACACTTAATTATCGTGCTTACCGAAGAATTTTTGCCTCCTTAGGGTAAGGGCACGTAGAAAGCTTGTTTCAAGCGCTGGTCAGCCAGCGCCGACAAGTATCAGCAAGCGCGATAAATATTCACACAGTTTCAAATGTACCCGCACACAAAGGCGGACACGCGTCCTTTGTGTGCGGGTACAATTGAAACAGTGTGAATATTTCTCGTGCTTGCTGATACTTGTCGGCGCTGGCTGATCAGCGCTTGAAACAAGCTTTCTACGTGTCCTTANCCTTACTCTTGATAAGTATTACCGGAACATAGCATTCACATGGGCATTCAAACATTTTATTTATTTTTTATCAAAAAAGTTAGTGTTTCTTATAAAACGCTTTTCAATGCAATCAACACTACAGGAGCCATAAAACTGTCGGGTGGGCTAATATCAAGAATTACAACGCTTGTCAAACTAGAAATTGATATGAAAATATAAAATAATCAGTATCTGAAACTGATTATGTGGTTTCAAATATTGTTAGTTTGATTACTTTTCATGTCTTACGTTATTTGATATTCTCTGTGGGTTAAAGAAAAAACGAATCGGAAATATATCAGCTAAAACAAATCCATAAAATATTGCTTTATGTTGGTATAAAGATCTAAGCAAATGAATATCCACCCCTTTTCATTTAAATTCTAGGAAATAAAGCACGTTTACTTATACTTTTTAATCTTTCAAATTTNGATTGCTATTATTTGAACAATAATAATTCAAATAGTACGACCCTACTACATATTTTACTTTTAATTTACGTGAAACTTGGTGTAATCAAAAATATAATTATGTTTTTTACCTTTGTAAAGTATTTTTTTATTTTGTAGTTATTTCTGCAGCTTCATAACTTTAAATACGAAAGTATTTAGTAACGTCATAATTAATTATTGGACTCTAGTATAATTAAGTAATATAGCTCCACATTTTCACCCTTTCCACGTGGAAGGTGTTCTATAATTCGCCCATATGGGATAGGAATGATTTCAAGTGGACAATAGACTAACAGTTACACAATAGAAAAATTTAGTTACTTTTTCTGTAAGGACATTTCGTGAAGACATAACTTTTTAAGACTTTTCGGTTCATTTATTGAAATATTTTTAATAGCAATTAAAACAATATTCATATAGTACATAAATATTAAAACACAAACGTTTTGTTTGTGTTTTTATATTTTAATTGTACTGTATTCAATTTTTTTAATCACTTCAAACAAAATTTTAATATACGAATAGAAACTTTTTTAAAAGTGCTGTCTATACCATTTAACCATTCGGGTCAATATCCCGCCTGAAATCATTCATATCCCATGTGGGCGAATTACAGAGCTTCTTTTAAGTCGAAAGAGTTCAAAACTTTGAACGTAACACATCACNCACATACGCACGATATTTGTTCTAGTAGAATATAGTTCAACACTGTATTCTTTATATTAAGCTTTTTAGATTTGGATTTATTATTTAACCTGTGTAGTATATGTTCTAAAAACTCTCAGATAGGAGACTAATATTTAAGTTTTTATGTCCATGTTCCGCACAACACATTCTACTACTTACACTAATTAATCCCCAATATGTAATAGTTTGTAGACTGATTAAAATACATTGCAGATATTTTGGTAGATTGTATTCATGTATTTTTCTTGATTTTTGTTTTAGGGAAATCCGGCTCAATCGTACTTGTGCATTATCTTCCTTCTATGCGTTCAACTTAAATAATATATCACTCACATGTTAATGTATATAACTACAAACTCTTTACTAATACTAGTTCAAAAATTATAGTAAAGACAACCTAAATATTTGTTAGTTTTATTTTTAAAAAACATTAATTCCCTATACCCTATACATCAGATCAGTTTTTGTGGTGTTCTAAAATCAAGTATATGGGTCGTTGCCATGTCCATTTTGGCCCGGTCTTACTGTTCTTGACAACTAGTGACCAATATGAAGCATTTAAAAGAGTGCGTAGACATTGAAGAAATTGGACAAATCAAACTAAAAATCTTATTTTAGGCTGAAAATTAATGTTCCTGAACATGTAGTGATATTATAGACGTCCATAGTAAGAAAAAACCGAATCAGTTAGTACTAGCATAGCAGTTTTCAAATCAGACACGGAGTAAAAAAATGTAGAAACTGGTTGTTTTACTTACTAAAATTTAAGTTATTTCTTTCTTTTTTATAGGACCAATCAGGATTTAAATTCGGATGCCATCTTGTGGTCAAATGTATTGACCTTGGAAAATGACGTAAAACTGTTACTCATCTTCTTATTCAATAATTAAAATTTATTCATGGTTTAATAAAAGAGTTTACTGTCTGAACAGTTTTTGGCACGAAATATTAACTCCAAAAATAATCATAGGGCAATGATAAGGATTAGCTGTTGTTTTTAATCCCACAGGCACGCAACATTTAGGCACGCATACTCCTTATGCTACCATATTTTGGTCGTAATTAAAATTATGCTTCTATTCTTCATAATGCTTACTAATGATAACAATCACCTTGTGAAATCATTGTTTTTATTCGTAAAATGTTCAAGTGCCCGAATGTAGGGAAATTGTAATTAATATATTGTGATGACACTATTTAATGTTTTAGAAATGGTAATATTTTTTTCTGGAAATTCTACAGCAAGTTTTTAAACTACCAAAAATATTCTAGAATTTATTTAGAATGAAAAAATAAAGTTATTTTGAAATGTGCCAATTTTTCGTTAGACAGATCTTTAAAGTGGNAATTGCATTCATTGATTCATGAAAATATGGGAAANCCCCCCTCAAATTAAACTTCTTGCAATTNTACTGTCATTAATTGTACCTTTTACAATGCATTACTAACATTTACAAACCAGTTCCTTCATTTAATGCAATAGAAAGTCCGATTTCAGATACGTAAAATTACAAAAGTTCTTGCTCTAAATTTTTAGTACATTAATAACATTATATGTGGTCATACATTAAGTTTCATTTAGAATTAGGTAGTGATTTCTGTCATTTGAAATTCAGTTTTCAATTAAAAATAAATTCCATGATGTACTGATAACACTGAACCTCAAATCTTTAAATACGATTAGTACTTTAGTGCAGAGACTAGCGACATATTGTCAGTAAGAAAATCACTCTTTTATCCTCCAGAATCAATCTTATACGTCTGTGACTGATTTCAGAACACCACTGAATTCTATCCTGGGATATTATAAAAAAAACTTGTTTTTATTACATGGATGGATACGGCGTCAAGAATGATTTAAAACAACGAGAGAAAATTACAAATGTGATAAATAAAAAATAATGAAAATCCTGGAAAATTCACTTTTGTCTCAACATTAATGCACTTGTTCCATCGATTTATCTGATCTGTCTCTGAAAACAGGCAGCAAACATTTATTTCGGCTGATGTACCTCAATTTTAACCCCTTTTTTGTCAAAGAATCGATTGCCAAGAAGGTGTTGTTTCAGCTAACCGAACAGATAAAAGCGCTAGATTCAAGGTCCGGGCTGTAGGACGGAGGATCTCTAAATACGGAGCACATCTGTGTGTTACGCGCATGCGCGTATGGTTAGTGGAGAAATCAACCTAGATGGCGNAACGACCTCTAGTTTTGTGCACAAGAACCCTGTTACTTACATTTAAGTTGTTCTGCTTCAATTTGTGAAGATGATATATGGTGTTTAACGTCCTATCGACACTTGATGGGTCATTTAGGATCGGTAAGCAATTCTTATTATGATTAATGAGGATGAATGGACATCACAAATATCCATGCCTTACGTGTGGTTCGAACCCGCAACCTCTCGGGCCAGAGCAATGTGCATAGGAACCACATACTAATGATTTACGCCTTTAAATGTTTTATATGTCGTGAAACTATACCAGAACCACAATAGCATACATAGTTCTCTCAGATCATGGTTTTGTTCAGATCACTGTCACCGAAAACAAATTTAACGGGTTAAAGATCACCATCCTCTCATCTGTTTTCTTACTTAACGGTAGCAGTCTACAGGCATGTACCCGTACCACTGTAAAGATGCAGTGCTGTCTCCTTACTGTTGCATTTCTTTCTCAAAATGAAAATTACACCTATGTCACAAACTGCAGTCATGACAATTCATCCAAATAGCCATAAGATTACCTGACATTTNCGCACAGANTTTCAGGAATTCTTGTAAAACGTAACATAAAAATTCCGGAAATACTGATATTTGCCGAGATTTAAGTCCTGATCAAGTTAAACTTTATACCTAGTCTCACAAAAATCTTAATAAAAGTATACAGGGTCCTCATCCTTTTAAAATAATGTTCATGCCACCAACTATACTGTGAATGATTTATTTAACACAATTTGTTAAGTGATGACCTTGGACTTAACATATTATTCAAATTATTAATTAAGGATAGTTACATGTTCGTAAATTCTAATTAAAGAATATAGATAATTAAAAATTAGTGTAGATAGTTAACAGATGTCAGTGAATAAGAACATCATTAGTGAAAAATGTCATCCATTCGTCGTAAAGACTACGTACCATTGAATTGTAAATTAAGCCAAAATTTCATTTTATAACACGATTAAATTTGCAGTATCTTCCAATGCATATGGCATTTGTTTATGTTCAGAAGTTATTATTCAACAGCTTTATAGTTTAGTAACAGTCAACTATATGAGAAACACTNATAAAGATATTGATAGATATTAATGAAAATTTACTCATAAAATCAAGCGTAGTGATTTGTTTTTAACTTACCAGTAATACAACCATATAACGTATATAGTTTTCAATGATTTCGCGAATGATATGCCTGTTGATAAGTTTTTGGAAAGTTGTATTGTGGGATATCCAATTGAAGGATTTTCAAACTATCCCAAATTAAGACAGCGTCGGATGCTGCACTACCAAAACGTTAAAATTGCATATGGATACAGTTAATAAATTTATGCTATCATGAATTGATATACTATCTAATTTTAACTTGCTTAGAGAATTATGTACGTTGCTCGATAATAAAATATGTCGTGTTAACAGACAATATAAATATTGAAAAAATTATGAATTGCCACAAATATGCTCACATAACTTTAACCGCCATTAGAATAGCTGTATTCACGTTGTTCGATTGATTGCTTCACCAGCTTGTCTTATTAAGAAGCTAGCTTATGTAAGGACAATTTCTTCTTAATTACTATTTTTTCACATTTTTTAACTGCATTGAATTTTCATAATACAAAATTTGTTGCAGTATTCTTTTCTTTAGTGGTATTTATCTAGAAGTACAGTCATCCAAAGACATCCGTTACATTAAACTTTCGTAAATTAGGCTAATTTCATTTGACTAAAATACCATTAAGTTGTACTTATTTAGAAGCTTAAAAATATAAATTATAAATTAATAATTTACACGGAGAAAAACGGCTAGTTGCAGTGACCACTCAATTTGGTAGTTGGTTATAACCTGTTTGCGGGAACCATGCGATTCGACAGTGTGACCATTTCGTACGTTACTTTAACTGACTACACATTGGCAAGTGAACCAGCAAAGTAGGTTAGCAAAGTTTAGTTGGCACTAT